>CP092878.1:3272926-3301216 GCA_030710605.1 Cordylochernes scorpioides | reverse complement strand
TATAAAATACATATAAAGACAATTGTTACGACTACTAGAGTAGTCAACTTTATTTTTATGTAAATTTGTAACTTAAAAACTAAAAGAGGGAAAAGTATGTAAATTTATTCTAATGTATAAATTGGTATGCAAATTTCTTTGAATGTATAAATTGAAATTGTTTTTTTTTTTTTATAAAAAAGAGTTCTGGATAAGATTTTGGACAATTGATAGTCGTCCTTAGAGCCTCTTCCTTGGAGTTGTGGAGCTGGTCAAGTAGCTGGACACTAGGTTGTCTCTCAAGGTAAAGAGAGACAGCAATCTATATTGAGAAGAAGACCTCAATAACAATGTTCTTCATTGGGGAAGTCCACCGCGGGAAAGACTCCGTCACCGCGAAGGTTCACAGAATGAGCAGCAGTCGATGTGGCTGGTATTGCCCACCTCAAGATGGTACTGGTCGCCACAGTACATTAGCTCGGAATTTCGGCCGGTAGGTCTTTATTGACATTTAGGTTAATCATGAAACTTAAAGTTTTTGATCGCTTACACCATCTATCGGAATAAATATAAACTATACGCGTTAATTTGTTATAATCATTACAGATACAACACCCAACTCACTCCGGACCATATATACAGTTGCCCGGTCATCCGGGCTCTATATGGCAGACATCAATCCAGAAGAGGACATCCATATGGACAAGACACCTTTGTTGGCCGGTATTGTGATCAGGGTGCACGGACCTATCTGCTCCATGAACAAGACCCCACCAATCATAACAGAGAGTTGTATATGTAATATAGAAACCATTCCTGCGCTATAAAGCTTTCATTTCTTATATATAGATGGCACCCTTATAATTATAAATAATATTTACATAATACCCCTATTAGTAAATTAAATTTTAATTGCCATCTATCGTTAAAATTTTACACAAATAAATTTACTGGCAATGCGTTTCTTTTAAATATCATCAAATATTATCTCTACAGACCTTACTGCAATGATATAAGTTATTGAATGAGAGGGTTTGGCTCATCAGTAGTGAACCTTCTCAGCGGTTTCGCCAAAACTGAGAGGGTTCACTACTGATGAGCCAAGCCTTCTCATTCAATAACTCATATCATTACAGTAAGGTCTGTAGAGATAATATTTGATGATATTTAAAAGAAACGCATTGCCAGTAAATTTATTTGTGTAAAATTTTAATAATACCTATTCATGAATTATCATGAAAAGCAAGCAAGATAAGTCTTTCTGACACTTGGCCTTCTTCAGCTTGGTAAAGGGGCTGTAACCTCCTCCTCAACGACCAAACAACAACAAAGTTGATCCTAAAAAAGGGGTTTCTTTATTATTACTTAGAATAATTAAAAATCAACAATTAGTTGATATTACCACGTGGAAAATTAGGAAAGATAAACCTCAAGATGACACAGCAATTTATTCATGGCACAAGAAAAAAAAAACCACTATAATTGATTAAAAATATATATAAGATAAGAAATGAGAGAAGTTTACAGAGAGCAGCAAAAATATAAAAAAAACAAAATTGGTATTCTGTTAAAAAAATAATAAATAGTTTGTTACAATATTGTAGCGAAGTATTATTATTTCTTTCTTTATTTCGACTTAGAGCGCTATGTCCCCCTAGGGACACTTGCACTTTAAACATAAACAAAAATTTTGAAAGAAAAGAAAGAAAGATATTTAAATATGTACAGAATTAGTATGCAAGTTAGTTAGATGAAAAGATAAAAAATATCAACACAATTGATATATGTACAAAGGGTTGGTATGCAAATTTAGTTAAATGAAATCAAATTGTAAAGTATTGTGTGTATTCGAGAAAAGCAATTTTTACAGATTATTATTTTACACTAGTATTAACAGAGTATCATTTTTTATTTTTATATTTTACCATTCTGTAAACTTCCCTCATTCCTTATCTTTTGTTTATCATTCATAGTTTGTTCTTGTCTTAAATAAATTGTTGTCTCATCCTGAAGTTTGTCTTCCATAATTTTCCACGTGGCACTATTTATTCCGATAGATGGAGCATATCATCAGCAAATTTCATTTGCATAATCAGAGATATGTCTTCTTCTCTTAATTGAACCAACTGTTCCCATGACTATTTTTTTAAATGGTATTTTTTTTATCTAATTCTCAATGAGACTCCAAGACATGACCTCAGCATGGAACTTCCTGGTTAACTGGTTTTGTTCAGTAATCAAATCAGGACGTGGTTACTTATCACTAGTCCATACTGGACAGCCTGATTGTTCTGTGCTCCAGGAACTTGGGGTTTCTCTATTTCTCTCTCTTTCTTATTTATTTATTCATACACTTATCATTACATAATCTTATTTTAACACAAAGCAATAACGCGCCATGTCCTATAAGCTTATGTCCATAGTTTACTTGAAAACCATTTCTAAGATTCCATCCTTCAGTGTAGCATATAAAAGCAGAATGATCCAATACAGTATTATCTGATAGCATGTAGAAGGCGGAATAATTGTTACTGATCCAATACAGTATTAGAGCTCTGAGAAGCGGTCTGGTGGATTAAATTGGCGAAACCGCTGGGAGGGTTCACCACTGATGAGCCAAGCCCTCCCAATATATTTTTTCATCGCAGTAAGGACAGTAGAAGTTCGTTTTATTTATAAAAGAAACATTCGCGCTTTTAAATCCTTTTATTTTATAATCTTATTTACTCATATTTATGTATTTAACCTTATACAGTTAAACCTATCTATAGCACCCCCTCTTGGGACTCACCAAAATAGGGTGCTATAGAGAGGGGTTGCTATAGACAGGTCACTTTTAATGTAAATCGCATTGTACTACGTATTTGATATCGGGCGCTATAGAGAGGTAGGCGCTATTTAGAGAGGGCGCTATAGAAAGGTTTAACAGTATAATCTTATATGAAAGTTGTAATAAATCAGTTTCAATCTCTCTCTCTCTCTCAGAAGACCCCCTTGGTACTTTCCAGCCCTGCGAACTGTTCCGTTCCTCCTAGATGACTCCATCCGCTGAGCCTTCTATACCGGTGCCATCTCTGCCAGCGCCTTCCTCGACCGCTGCTGTATCAACAGAGGTATCTTCCAATGAGACTCATTCAAAGAATGCACCAACCATCCAATCCACAACACCAAAGCTCCAAGAGAAAAAGCCTCTACAGACCACTTTACAATAGGTAGAGGAGTTGTTCGAGAGCTTTGAATGCCAACAGCATCTTAGAACCTCTGTATAGAGACTAATATAGGGAGGAGATAGTCTCCCCTTCTAACAGGGAGGACGAGTACCTGTCACCTGAGCAGAGGTCTGTTCTGAAGCTATTCCTCGACATGACAATAGTCGGGGAGATCTGTCTGACTTCAGGGCGTGACATCATACCAGACGACCCTCAGTGGGATTCGTCTGATGAAAATAATATTTAATTTTACTTTTTTTATCCTATTAACCCTTTATAATCTTATATAGAAACATAGGGCGCCTCTCCCGTCAAAATAAACGTCAAAACCTGACGCCTTCTATTGACCGTCGCCGTAAGCGGCCTCGGGTCGGTGACAAAGCCACAACACCAACTTTACGTACACGCTTTTTCGGCGGTACATATACTAAAATTGGAACGATACAGAGAAGATTAGCATGGCCCCTGCGCAAGGATGACACGCAAAATCGTGAAGCGTTCCACAACATCAACTTTGGCAAATTGAAAAGCGTCCACCTTTTGACGTTTATTTTGACGGGAGAGTTGCCCTATACTTCTATGGATCAATTTCCTCCCGCCAAATTTCCATATATAATCTTATATGTATGGTTGATAAAAGCATATTCTCTCTCTCTCTTTCTCTCTCTCTCTTTAGTCAACGCTACACAAAAGGAAAACTGATATTTCGAATAGAAATTAATCTTTCCAGCGTCAATGAAACTTAGAATATCTTTACTCATCAATTAGCTCCATTTACAAATTCAGGAAAAACATAATATCAAATTATTTTTAGAATAAATTCTCACATTTTGGTATTTTTTGTGTTTCATAAATATATATTAATTTTTGGAAATAAAAATCGATGGCCATTATTTTTTTTAAATGAAAATAAACCATAATAGTTATGGATATTAATAAAATTGGAGATATTATTTTTCTGCAAATTTTCAAAATTCCCGCTTGTAAACTTATTTACATATTAGCGAAGAATCAGACGATAGTTGACAAAACGAATAATTAGGTTAAGTTCAAATATAAGACATAATAAAAAATGATATTTGTGATATCAAACTTGAAGAATTTCATTTAGTTTAAGGGAAAAAAATGATCAGGTTTAAACTATAGATGAACATTTAAAAAATACGGTATTTGGAATCAAAAGATAAAAAAATATATCAAAGCATACGATAATGTAGGTCATGCAAAGAAAGATTAGGTTATTGATGAGTTCGTATATTGATGACTCAACAGTAATTTCTCAATTTTACGCCAAAAGACGCCTTTATTTAGAAAACCTTGACCGAGATCTTCAGTTTGTAGAGGGGAGGGGGGGGGGACCTCCTCTCAAGGCCGAGGAGAAGTTCGTCTGATCGTTTTTAAAACGCCAGCCGAACTTTTTTGTAGCGTTTTTTTTCTAGCAGACGAGTGGAGCACCATGGTGGGAAGATTTTTTTTTTACAGCAGAAGATTTTGAACGATGATCGTGTGATTTATTTGTGGTGCAATTTTGATTGATTCCCACGGATCATCCCCTTTTGTATTTTTATCTTCAGACAATATCTCAGACACATATGTAAATATATATAATATAAAGTTGTGGGAGGAGGATACAGGATACATGGTATACAGGTTTTTTTTTTGTCTGAATTGACCAAAAATGGTGTCGCGGATCATTCTTTATCATCACTAGTGTGAACTTTTTACTTGGATGTTTTTATTTATTTATTTAACAGTTGGGAGAGACACGCCATATCCACAATTTGGATAATTTCGTGTATATTTTAAATTATATACAATTAATACAATTAAACATTGGAAATCATTAAAATTAAACGTTCAATGTCAAATTTTACATATAGTAATTATAATTAGTAGATTGAAATATGTACAGTCAACACTTTTCGCCTCAAAATATACATCCTGCAGAATCTATTAAACTTGATGTATTGGTCTTTATTGCAAGCAGCTTGTTTTGTATTAGTCAGGTAAAGTTGGTTTTCTTCCCTTAGATCAGAAGTTGATGGACAGTTTATCAGAAGGTGTTCAGGGGTTTGTTGTTCGTTTCCACAAGTGCATGCAGGTGAACCAATTTTGCCAATTCTAAACAAATATGTGTTGAAGTCACCATGTCCAGTAAAAAATTGAACGTTATAGAAGTTGGGTTGAACATAGTTAGGAATTCTTGAAGTATCAAAGAATCCCTTGAAATTATCATTGGCACCTCCATAGTATTCCTCAAATTTCTGGTTTATAAAATTAGATATAATTTTTCTTTTAGTTGGATCTGATTTTTTGTATCAATATTTACTTTTAGTATATTTGTTTCAATAAAATCCGTGAGCTTTGGTGTTCTAGCAACAATATGAGTACAGTTTGAAGATGTTGAATTATAAACCTGTGTACTGTGCTTCAAAATTTTGTACTGCAGAGAGTTTAATTTATCTTTGACTTTTTTGGGTATAAAGTTGAACCAGATCGTGGAACCATAAGTTAGTGAACTTCGAAACAGTGTCTTATAGAGTTCTATTCTTCTTTTACTGTCCAGTCCCCATGCTTTCCCGGTTAATCCAATTAGGTATCCACTAGCTCTATTTGTCTTAGTAATAATCTCATCAATATGGTGCACAAAATCCAATTTGTTTTTATTTCTATGATTTTAAAAAGTTATTCCCATAATCATCAGTTTTTCTACCCGATTGGCAGTGATAGTGTTCGGAATTTTTGCAGCTATTTTGCTATTAAACAAGTATAAGATTTTCGTTTTCTCTTCAGATACGGTCAACTTATTGTTCCCACACCAGTCTAATATTCTCCCCATGACCTTTCCTGTTGTATTCCGAAGTTCTGTCAAGTTGTTTCCCCAACATATCACAGTTATATCATCCGCATAAGCAATGATTTCACTGTTTGATTCTGAATAGTTATTCAATAAATCGTTTAGAATAATATTCCATATTGTAGGGGATATAGGCCCATCATTCTGATGCATAATTAAAAGAGAGGCGCCTCTTTTGTGGTACACACACATATTTTTTTTTAATTAAAAAGACATATATTAATATAGATTGCTCTATATGAGATATGTCTACTTGTAATCCAGTAGTGGGGGGTCGGTGGAAGGATGGTCTAAACCGTTTGTTTTCGACCGCTACGACCTGGGTTCGATTCCCGCATTGGTCACTTTTATTTTCTGATTAAAAAAAATGCTCCAATAGCCCCCAAATCTTGCAAAAATCCAAACCTACCAGCGAGTGCAAGAAACCAAACGGGGCTCTGACACATTTGTAAGTGCTGTTCACGTGTGTAGACATGTTGTGCACTTACAGTAAAGTCAGTCGCCAACTTCTACCCATCATGATTATCATGGCCTGTACCATTTATGCCCAGTATATTGCACAATATCACATTTGTACTATTTTCTTTTCATATTTTAAAAGAATTTATTTATTATAATTATTATATACAAAAGTAAATATTCTTTGCACAAATATATTTTTCATCTGTAATGTAATAGCTGTTTTTATTGTCAACAAGCCAAAGACGCAGTTGACCAAGACACTCTGGCACAAGATAGCTGACAACTCAGCCAAGCTTGAAGTGACCACACATTGACTCAGCTTTCTTGTACTGACAACAAATATCCGGTGGTTGTTTGCTCAAATGCCTTGCTCCCATAGGAACTGTAGAGTTCTTCCTCTAAGCAAAGGTATCAACACGAAAGTCGCACAAATCATCTTTTTTTTTACATCAACCATCTCTAAATTTATGTACTGTTAAAGGAGACACCTCCGAAATACAGAGAGGGAAAAAGAAATTGAAATAGAACGGTCTGTAGTAGATTAAAAGGGCGAAACCGCTTAAAAGGGTCACAACTGATGAGCCAAGCTCTTTAGTAAAGACCATAAGAAGTTATTTTTAATATTGAGAAGAAAAAAAACTTGAAAGTGTTTTTTTTATTTTATTTTACTTACAAGTATCGACACTCAAATTAATGGTTTGTATTAAAAAAAATAATAAAAACACTATAGCATGAAGAAATATTTTTTCCCATTATTCTGTTTTAGAATCTAAAAATCAAAATTTTAATTGTTATTTATTCCTATAGATAGACAATTTAAACAATTATATTAATTCTTCTTATCAATTGTAACAGAAAAAAAAGATCAAATGAAGGATAATAGATATAAAGAGACAAAGGTCGCCTCTCCTGTCAAAATAGATGTCAAAACCAGAATAATACATAGATATATGTAATTAAAAAGGCATATATTGGATCAAAATATCATTTATTTTACCAATATTTCAGTTGGCTGAACGCCAACCTTTATCAAGGTGTTATAACATTTTAAAGTGTGTCAACAACAAACTCAGCGCCACATAACGTCAACAGAATTAAGTTTAAAAATTAAAGATTTATTTATGGATTGCTCTATTTTCAAAAAGATAGATATATATTCATACAAATAGATATATAGCTATCTATTTAAATAACTAACTGGTTAGATACATTTTGTAATCATTAAAAACATCTTAATGTTTTTTTTTTTTACATTTTATATTCTATCCAAAGTTTTTCTATGAAAATTATTAGGGGGGTCGTCAAAAAAAAAAAAAAAATCGAAGTATTTTTAGTTCACATCATTGTCGATAGATGGCGCTCTCAGTTTCAAAAATATTTAAATACGAAAATGTCCTCTCTCTCTATTATATATATTTTTAAATTTTTAACTAAAGTGTTAACAAAAATTTTAAAATTAATTATGAAGTGGCAATAATTTCAACAATTATAAATAATACTTTAAAATATACATTTCTTTATTGAATTAGGCTTATCTAGCTTTCTGACCGAATGTCTTTCTTCAGTTGTACTATAATCACAAATAATTTTTCAATATGGTAGATCCATTAAGATTTAAAAAAAAAAAACTTTAAAAAGGCGACAGTATTTCGCCAAAAAAGTTCGATAATTAAAACTTTTTTAAAGGTTTAATGATCTTGAATTTACATCTTAAATCAATTAACAAAAATATTAAGGAAATTTCCTATTAAGGAAATATTTGTAATTTTTATAAAATGAAAATTTTCGATGGTCAAATTTTATTAAAAAAAAAAAAAAATCTCAGCCAGAAGATAATTTCAATCCTTCACGTAATTCCCTCATCGTGTGTTAAGTAATATCATACTCTTGTACCCAGAGGTGTTTCGTCAGAATCGACCCACTTTATATATATATAGCTAACTCAAGGACGCTAGTGGCCTAAATGACACCAGAGCTTTCTCTCTCTCTCTCACTTTCTCTTTTTACGATCCAGTAAGAGGGAAAGTTTTCTTTTTTTATGCCTCTCACAAAAATTCAATTGTTTTTTTCCCGCCCTTTTTTTTAAATGTTCGTCTGCTATCTTTTTTAGTTCTCCTATTTGTTTGGGAGGTGGGTGGGTGTTGATTTATTTCTAATATTAGATCTTCTTTTTAAAAGTTTTTTTAAAAATAATATTTCTATATAATATATTTAAAATATATATATATTTTTTCAAAAATATGAAATAGTTATCATTTATTTTTTTTTAAAGATGAAGAATTATGCAAATTTTTAAAATATATTTTGTGCGTGTTTAAAAAAAATTATATTAAAAGACTTTTATAGAGTTGTATATCGGGAAAATACTTGTAGTTTTCTATACGCTTTTCACAATTTTATTTTAAATCATAAATTATTTTATTGAAAACCTGTTATTAATTAATTTTTCAAGGTAACCTTGTTTTTTTTAAAAAAAAGGAAATGCTTTAATAAATTATTAGATATAGGTTTTTAACTTTTAATTAGACAATTTTAATTTATATTTAGCCATTTTTCATTTTAATTTAGACACATGGCCTTTTTATAGAAAAGCCCATGTGTCTAAATTAAAATGAAAAATGTCTAAATTAAAATGAAAAATGTCTAAATTAAAATTGAAAATGTCTAAATAAAAATGAAAGTGTCTAAATTAAAATGAAAAATGACTAAATATAAATTAAAACTATCTAATTAAAGGTTAAAAACCTATATATCATAATGTGTCGTTATATTGAACTTTTAAATGTGATTCTTAAGAGTGCAAAAAAAAAACTTTAATATTTGTAAAAAATAAAATATTTTCTTATTAGAATAAAAAATCTGCTTATTGAAATAAAAAAATGTGCTTTATAAAATTTAAAAACGACCTTAACAAAAAAATTACTAAAATAAACTAATTTCATTTAAAAATAAAAAATATATTTCAATTAAAAATCTGAGATTAATACATATTTAAAGTTTCAAATAAAATCGAAAAATGGCGCTTAAAAATGAAAAAGTTGCTATTAAAATGTAAAAAAAAATGTTGTGATTAAACTATAAAATGTGTTGTGATTAAAGTGTAAAATGTGTTTTTATTAAAGTGAAAAAACAATGTTTTAAAATACAAACCTCCCTATATATAATGAAAACTAATGTCTGTAGTTCTGCTTCTTTACAACTATGTGCAGCATGGAATTAACTAACTATAAATAACTAACTTTTATTTTTTTCCACAATGACGAAGTCTTTAATAGAACTTATTAGACGCTCTAACAAAACGTAGCTGAAATGTACCAGAAAAATACCCGGGCGAAACCAGTTTTTTTTGGATTGTTAATTTATAATTTTATAGATACATAACAATATTATATATTTCTATTTTTACTATTGTAATCCTTTTTTATGATAATTGTTTTATTTTTCAAACAAAGCCCTCAGGTACAACACAATAATGAAGACAATCATTTTTTTCAAGAAATGAGTAAATTATAATTTACATTACTAAAATTATTTGAGGTAACATGTAATATGAAAAAAATTATCGATATAATGAAAAATACACTAAAAGAAAATATTTTTTAATATTACCATACTTGATCAAATAACTTTCAGGGAAAATTTAATATTAATAAATGCAAATCAACCTAAATTTTAACGTCTTTTTAAAATTATATTTTATAAATATGTAATTTTTACCTTGGTTGTTGTACAAGGCCTTTATACAATACATACATAACGTTTAATAAACATTTAGCTTTATTAATATAAAGGTGTAAACTTTTTTTACATACTTAATTACAGTATTTATGAATTTTAATAACATAATATATTTCGTAAATATAATTTAAAAAAAAGTAAATCCACAAATTTTAAATGATTTTAAAGAGAGAACTCTCTATGAATTTTCAAAAAAATAATAATTTATTAATTATTAATTCACACAATATTACAAAAACTTCAAAATTATTCCATATTTACACATAAACATTTTAGATTTTTTATGTAAACATTTATTAAAAAATAAAATAAATTATATTTTTCGAATATATTTTAACCGAAAAATATTCACTGCATGAAATGCGAGATTATTCTAGAATAAAATCGAAAAGATCTTCTGTAAAGTAAGAATTTTATCATCATTATATATCTTCTTTTTTTTCGTTCTGCTTGCAGTGTGTGTAATTTAGATGAAATTTCATTTTTTTAAATTTATATTTTTTAAATTTGAATTTATAACTTTAGGTGAGTATTGGCAAGCATTTTTAAATATGTGTGCATTGATGTACATTAATTTGCACAATTATTTGAATTTTTCCCTTTTTTATACATCAATTGAAATGGCAAAAGAATTCTAAATGTTCATTTTTAAATCTTTTGGTTTGATTTTTTTAAAGTAAAAAATATGATGCAAATATTATGTAAAAAATGGTTACACAATCAGAAAAAAATTACGTTTTAAAATGTCATCTTACAAATTAGCAGAAGACTTTTTCAAAACCCATTCTAAAAAATATTTTTATATTTATATATCAAAATTTTTATTTAAAAGTGCACATATATTATTAATTTTATATATACCTGCGAAATTTGTTTGCAACATTGATTTTAAAATATGACTTCTAAAATTTAGAAACGTACAAAAAAATTGGCATTGAGAAATTTTAAAAATGAACACATTTAATTAGGCTTCATTTATATGTGTGCATTGATGTACACATTTTACACAAATGTTTGAAATTTCCTCTTTTTTATACACCAATTAAAATGACAAAAGGAATTCTAAATATTCATTAAGCTTTTGGTTTGATTTTTTAAAAGAAAAAATATGATGCAGATATTATGTGAAAAAAAAAAAGATTACAAAATTAGAAAAAAATTACGCTTTAAAATTTCATCTTACAAATTAGCAGAAGACTTTTTCGAAACCCATTCTAAAAAATATTTTTATATTTATATATTAAAATGTTTATTTAAAAGTGCACATATGTAAGTAGTTTTATATAATGATTTTAAAAAATGATTACACAATTAGAAAAAAAAATACGTTTAAAAATTCATCTTACAAATTAGCAGAAGACTTTTTAAAACCCTATTCTGAAAAATATTTTTATATTTGCATAATAAAATATTTATATGAGGGTGCACATATGTTAGTATTTTTATATATACATGCGAAATTTATTTGCAATATTAATTTTAAAATATCACTTCTAATATTTAGAAACGTACAATAAAATTGGCATTGTTTTGGTTTGAATTTATCAAAAGAAAAAATACGATGCAGATATTATGTAAAAAAATGATTACATAATTAGAAAAAAAAATTACGTTTTAAAATTCCATCTTACAAATTAGCAGAAGACTTTTTTAAAATCCATTCTATAAAAATATTTTTATATTTATATATTAAAATATTTATATAAGGGTGCACATATGTTAGTATATTTATATATACATGCGAAATTTATTTTTAATATTAATTTTAAAATATCACTTCTAATATTTAGAAACGTACAGTGGACCCTCGGTTTACGAGCACCTTGGAGTACGAGCTTTTCGCAGTACGAGCAAAATTTTTGAAAAATATTACCTCGGATTACGAGTGAAATTTCGCATTACGAGCAACTCGTGATGGTTGCCCGTAATCGTGATGGATGAAAATTCACTGGGATCCCTCCCTTCAGATCAGATTCGGGAAATATGTAAAATGTGGGAAACTGTGCAATTGTTCGTAGCAAGAAAAATTGCCCGAGTTTCAATTATTAAAAATAAGAAATTAGTTTCGCACTACGAGCGTTTTGGAGTACGAGCATGGCTCTGGAACGGATTATGCTCGCAAACCGAGGGTCCACTGTACAATAAAATTGGCATTAAGAAATTTTAAAAATGAGCACATTTAATTAGGTCTCATTTAAAATAAATATACCAAACATTTGATTATATTTATAAAAGACAACAATAGAATTTTATTTATGCACACAAAAAGTGTACACACTATATATTCTTATTACTATGTTTTTAAATGAATTGATATTTTTAACAGTTTGAAAACAATATATATATATACATAATATTTTAAAATAAAAAAAAACTAGGTATTTTAGATAAAATTATTAAAAAAATATATTGCATGTTTTATAAAAATTTTGATATATATGTTTATTTATTACCAGTTACAAATAAGACACGCTATATCTGATATGGGTAATTGCACGTGAAACTATTTACAATAATTCATATTGTAACAGGAAACAGACGACTATTTGACGTATAATATTAAGCTCAATAAATTGACAGAAATATGTAATTTGGAACAAATTAACATATTAGATTGAATTTATATAATCATGATATACATTAATACAAATGATTACCATAATACAATTTCATCCAAAATAAATGATATCAGTTTTATTATCGCAATCATACGTGTAATAGAGAAAAAAGATCAAGTCAAAAGAATCAGTCATAATCCGTCAACATTGCCACAATCTGTGTTTTTTACAAATTAAACAAAGAACCTATCTGTACCCTGAACGGATATGAGATTTACTTGATAGAAATCGCTAATAGTTTTGCAATATCTTTTCAAACCTATTTCCTTTATACCTCTCCCCCTCTATCTCCAATTTCCTGTTTGGCTCATCTATCAATGGGACAACCGCAATAAATGGCATTCCACTTGTGTGTTGCGCCATCTCACGGAGAATTTGTGGAACTAACCCCCTTCCTGCAATAAGATACGGCTTTTGGGACAGCTTAGCCTACCCCCCTCCCTCCCCCCATTCCCTCATTGTATTTTTCTTTAGATCGTTAATCATTTGGAATTATATCTAGGGTTAATTACAGCAATTATGTTTTTTTTTTAAATGCATCATGATAAAAATACGAATTATATTGAGGGAGCTTATGTTGTTATTATCATGTCCAATGAAGAGCCTTATATGTCAACATGCATCTCTATCACAGAAGCAGCAATGTCCACTATCTTGGGTGGAGGGAGGGGTTATCTAGAATAAGAATCATGTAATATCTATATGAATTAAGAGGTTAGATCCAATAATGACTTTTTTTTTCTTCTTTTTCTTCAAATAGGAATGTCTCGAGGTAGAAAACTCTTAAGTAAAGGCCTCCAGAAAAAAAGTATCTTTTCAAAAACTTTTTAAAATCTCTTATCTTTATTGAAACGATATTTCAACTTTTTCTTAGTGGCCTGATTTTTTTATTGAATATTAATACATGGGATTATTTTTATTGGATTGTGAACTCAAAAAAAGCTCTTTGTTGGAAAATATATTATGTAAATAAGGATTATCTAATTAAAGGTACATAGAGCTCAAGACTAAGATGGCTGGCGTCGCATCATGTTTGGGATGTAATACATACAGTGGGCCACAATGTTCGATCGCAAATAAAATGATTTATCTATCTAGGTGTAAAGAACCTAAGTTGTGAGTATATATAGGCATATAACTGATTATTCTTCATATGCAAATAGGTACGCAAATTTGAATCCGTGCAGTTATGGATGAATCAAGAATTAGTTCGCCTATATGGCTATATAATCCCAAAAATATTATAAATTTGATCCTATAATGCCATTATTGCAGGAATATGGTTCCGAAAAAGGGGCACCTCTCCCTTTAAAAATTCATTAAAACAATACATACGGTAAAGAATGTGGACAACATCAGCTTTGGCAAATTCAGACAAAAGCCAACCTGTATATCATGGCCTACCACTTCTCCATTTTAAACACCGTTTTTTTTTTTGGTAAATTCGACCAATTTCATAATTCCCTTTGTAGAAAAGCTGATACAATGGAACCTAATGAAGATCGTTTAAACAACTTGAGGAATAAGCAACAACAACAACAGGATGTTATGAAATCAGAAGAATCACTGTACTTATGAGAGTCATAGCTGAAACCATGCTATACAGATTGTTGGCTTCTTGTCTAAATTTGACAAAGTTCGTGTTTTGTCTTTATCATCATGTTGGAAATGACAAGATTGACAGTAAAGTTATGTATAGAACAGGACTGATCTCCAGAGGCCATTTTCCCCATTTTTTTAAATCTAAAAAACCATTCGTACACTCGAGTTTTACTAAGAACATGTTATTTTTAAACCTGTTTACATCACTACAATACTTTCCGCTGCATTCGTGTCGAGTATAGAACATGTTTATTTTGCTAGCTTTCGAACGACATCGTTCTTTAACAGGCGTAAAGACAAGGTGTGATGTATGCAATTATATAGACGTACATTGAGAGCCAAGATATATACAAATTTGGATCTAACATGATGGCAGGTAGAATTACAGGTTAGGACGTTTATTAAAAGCATAAAATTGTTCATCAGTGGTGAACCCTCATAGCGGTTTCGCCAGTTTCATCTACTATTTTTCACAATTGATCAGCTAGGCCCTCTCAATATATATATATTTTATCATTGTAGCAAGGCCAGTAAGAAATAGTTTTTATTAAAAAAAACATGATCGTACTAAAATATTTTATTATTTTAATTCATTTCATAAAATATTTCATAAAATAAAAACAACAATGACTCATAGAAGGACACGACTTTGTTTACAGCGGCAGCGGTAATTTATATACATTGCATCAGACACAATAAGGTTAACTAGAGAAAGTTTATGCGCCATGATTTTTTATGATTATAAAGTAATTTAACTTCTAAAGAATCCTATAAAAGATTGATGAAAGCTTTAAGAAATAAAATGTATTTATTGTGCCATTCTAAAATTATTTGCATATATCAAAATATTGTTCTAGGATTAAAGATAGAGTCAATATGCAATTGTTATTGTTTGTTTTTAATTATTAAGCTGAGAGGAACGTGTCTATATGTAATATTTTGTTTACCGCATAGCGAATGATATATAAGTTACTACCGCCATCTGCTGAGAAGATTTGTAACTGTTTTCACATAGTATTCTTTTAAAACAAGAATATTAAATTCTTATATGGTAGGTAGATAATATAGTGAATATTTTAAAGTATTTTTCTCTTCATTAAAAAATATTAAATAAAACATAGAATTGTGAAATATCATTGAAATTTACATAAAAAACGATATTATTCCTACTATAGGTAATTTATTAAATGTTTAAAAGGGTGAATTCCCAGAATTGGGTATATTTGGTAGGTGGCGGTGTACGTTGCCACCGCCGTACCTTCGAGGCGTTTTACACGAGTTAAAAATACATTTTCGGTGAAATACTTTGAATTTTACCAATTTAATTTTAATTTACCAATATAATTTTTAAAAAGATTTAACAGTTTAAAAACATTTTTTAAAATAAAATATAAACTGATTTTTCTAAAAACAAACATTATTTTTTTAATTAACTGAAACTAACCTAATTCAACTTATCTAAAACTAACCTTTTTTAGCGATTAAACTTACCTAATTTAACCTATCTGAAACTAACCTATTTTAATTAATGAAACTAACCTTTTTATAACACACCTTAAAATAACCTAATTTATAACCTATCAGAAACTAACCTAATTTATAAGCCGTCTGAAACTAACCTATTTTACCTATTGGAATATAACATAACGTCATGTTATTAAAAATGTATTAAAATTTTTTTACAAAGTTTATTAATCACATCTTATACAATATTTGTAAAATAAATATAAAACTTGTGTATAAATATATGACTTGAAAATATGCCACTTGAAATATTTTAATCAAAACTATACATATTTTTTTAATAGAGATAAATAAAAAAATACATAATTGATTAAATACAAAAGTGTGAACCAGAAAGTCTATTTTTAAAAATGTTATTATTTAATATTATAAACGTATTTTAATTAAATTTTGAAATTAAAAAGGTAGTGTACATATAAATAAGGTTAGTTTTAGATAAGTTGAATTAGGTTAGTTTCAGATAATTAAAAAAATAATGTTCGTTTTTAGAAAAATTAGCTTAATATTTTATTTTTGAAAAAATGTTTTTTTAACTGTTAAATCTTTTTTAAAGTTATAATTTAAATTTATATATTTAAATTGGTAAAATTCACAGTATTTCACCGAAATTATATCTTTAACTCGTGTAAAATGCCTCGAAGGTACGGCGGTGGCAACGTACAGCGCCACCTACCAAATATACCCAATTCTGGGAATTCACCGTTTAAAAGATTACAGTGATTCGCTAATAACTACATTTTACTCCGAAGGTTTTTTTGAAATTAAAAAAAAATATTTAGGAGATATTTTGATACATTTCGTTCTTTAAAAAATATTCATATAAATAACATTAAAAATTATAATATAAAAATATAGGTAAATAATTTTTTTAACATGCAATCGTTAAAAAATTTCAGGAGCAAAATGTTATTTAAATATATAATTTAATTCAATATTATAGATTTATGTTTTTATTTTATTTTTTTTTTTATAATTGATTTTAAAAATAGTTTCCAAAATGTCCGGTAGATGGCAATACGTGGCAAAGCGATTTGTGAATTTTAGGTAAACATTGCCTTCTATTGCCATCTATCGGTAATATTTATAATCATTTTAGATACGACTCCAGCAAAATACATTTACAGACAGAAAAATTACCATTATATATATATAGTATATAAACATATATACATATTAAAAATAAAGAAGGCATATCCTGACCACGAGCATATGTGCTATTTTTATGGTCAGGATATGCCTTTTCCTTATTTTTAACATAAACACCTGACCTTTTTATTTTTATATTATTTTTTCACATATATACATATTATTTTGAAGATTTGGCAATCCATAATTAAAATTATATTTAAAAAAAGATGCATATATTGGATTTCTAATTATTTTTATTGTTCCAATATTTCGAGGGGCAACTCGCCTCTCTTTATCGAGGATGTTTGTGTTTTACACTAGAACATGCGCGCACGCGTACACCACTCTCGTTCTACAAGGCCAATGAAAGAATTGTATCTTTGATTTAACTATTGTATTCAGTTTATATACAGCTAATAATTATATTTATATTTAATATTATAGATTATTATTTTATCTATGGAAGATATAGAGATATATATACAACACAGTGTAATTGTAAAAAATTGTGTTTACATATTAATTCTAAATTTAAAAAAATTTAAAAGCAAAAATAAATGATTAAATTAAAGGTATATACATAGTTATTTATAAATAATTAAGATATGAATTCTTTATAAATTTCTGGAAAATCAATTTTTCTGTTTATACACTGTTTTATCTTCGGCAGAAGCCCAACTTTCTAAAAACAGTCTACTATGCTTTTCTGTTATATTTTGTATATAATTGTGGTCTGTTTGAAATCTGGCATATGGCTATTGTTTAGGGAGTGGTCTACTAGTAGGGATAATGGTTTGTAGTTTTTTAAAGCTATTTAAGCTATATATACATATATAAACATATATTGGGATACTTGGCTCAAATAAAGAAATGATAATGTATCATCCAGATATATTTCTCTCGCTGGGTGTTTGTTTACTATAAGACACAATATGTAAACTTGCTACCTTTGAAAGAGATATCTTTATAATAATTTATGGAGAGAGAGTGAAAAAACAAAGTATTATGTAAATATTTGAAAAAGTTTCTTCAAAATTTTTTACAATACTATGGTATGTGCGAATGATTGTAGAGGTGATTAAAATACGCTACTCAATATGTAACATGGATTAAAAGTTTTCCCCTCTGAATAGATTACAAATATGCAAATACGAAAACTTTGTCAAACCACAACATTAGTTTATACCTACGACAATGCTAAAATTAATATAATAAATGTTAAAATTTAAAACATGTTTATATATAAAAATGTTAAAAATACAAAGCTTAACTAATATGTTTCATTTTTTATGTAGTGAGAAGACAAGCTTTCGAGAAGAAGCTTCTTCCTCAAGGCCGCCAATCTGCAGTTCGGAAGTTCTAAGCGAGGAAGCCACAGGTATGTTGAAACTGTTGAGGATTTGTATTTTCCTGTTGAGATGTTGTGTACTCATCTAGACAATTATAATAACTTTATTTACATATTTTCAATATATGTAAAAGTGCACAGTATGCACCATTTAAAAAAATATATATATAATGGCGCCTCTACCACCGCTACAGAGTTTGGTGGAGAATCACCAGCGGGTCTCCAGCGACACCACGTATTTCGCGATCTACAAAGAATACGTAGATCGCGAACTTCGCCGCTGAGGAGATGGTGATGGCGTGGTCCTCGAGATCATCTAAAAGATCCAGAACTGCAGGTCCGGCGGCCGGCCAATCATGGTAATCATGATGATGGAATCATCCAGATAGGATTGATTCTCTCCAAAATATATTTCTAGTATTTACTGTTTATATATTTAAAACATAAAAGGAAAGATACCTTTATACTTCAAGAATTTACAGTTTAAATTTATTAGGAACTCGGTAAAAATACGAATGACAACAGCAAAGAAAATGGCAGTCTATACTTTATATTAAAATACGAAACTATTATAGACGCGTAAGATTCTTTTAAAAAATAAACAATTTCTACTGTCCTTACTGCAATGGAAAAATTAATGGGAGGGCCCCTGGCTCATTATTAATTTTTCCATTGCAGTAAGGACAGTAGAAATTGTTTAATTTGTAGAAGAATCATACGCGTCTATAATAGTTTCGAATTTTGACAACAGATGGCGCGCTAATGCATCATACTTTATATTGATAGATGTGCCATAGATGTGCCAAACTAGAACGAGAAGAATTTACCTTTTTGTTATTTTCACTGAAAACAACATCTCTAGTATTTACTACAAATATTTTTACACTTGTGTTTGGTAAGGTTAACATTATGACCGTTTTTATAGAAAATTTAGGTAAATCAGTGAGTCTTTGTTTTCAATGTTTCTGGAAAATTATTGCATTTCTATGGTTCTGCTAGTTTCTCCTATATGGATGGAATTGAAATCCTGGATTATAACTGAATATGTGGTATCAATTATCTGTCGAAATTTTTTTTCAAATTTGGTTATTGGGTATCGTAAAATATGACTTAGAGTTAATAGAATGTGGTAAAAAAGGAGATTTTCAATCCCGTTCAAATTCTCTAGCTACACTCTCATTGATTAGGGAATACTGTACAAGAGAATTGTGGATCTTATGCCAAGAGTTTGGGAGAATTTGCAAAATGTTTTTTTTATTCAATAAAAGTGGCAAGCTTTCAAGTGTTAGCTCTTCATCAGGCCAGTTGTTTCGCAAATACCTACAATATACAACAACAACAACAAAACAACTTTATTAGGGCGTCTTGCCCTATACGGATTCGCCGTTGAATTACAAACAATATTAAACACAGGGGAAAAGGGAGAGATAAAGTATTTACAATTGAGGTATGGCAAACAGGGTGACTTTAAACATATATTACACATATATCATCAATGGGGAAGAGAAATAAAATGAATGATAAATACAAAAGTATAACATGAGAATATGAAGAACATTGAAAACAATATGAAAATTACATTAACAAAGGATAAGTGGAAAACATTTGGTGATTATAAGAAAAATAAAAGGCATTTGTGAAAAAGCAATAATCAGTAGGCAAAAGGTAATATATACAAAAAGGAAAATATGTAAATAAGAATGAACATGTAAATCTTTTTTCTTTTTTAAAAAGTAATGGCAGGAATAAAGAATGGTCATTTTAAAGAAAAAGAATCAAGGTGGAAAAACAAAAGTTAAAATTTACATATATGTTGGTAATGATAAATTTACATAGTTAGGTGCGCTTTTAGATATAATTACATATGAATAAGGTAAAGTGCGTAAAAATACAAATCCTAAAAACAAAAACATTGTGAAATCAAATTAAATAAGAAAAGATCAAAATACTAAAAGTTTGGGAATTTAAATATAAGATTGCAATGTGAAGCTATAGGGTATTGTGGTTATTAGCGAAAAAAAATATATAGTGGAAATATGATTTAAAAAAAAAAACTGTTTTAGCTATATCTTATTTCCATTAGTATTGACAACTTGGCCATTTACAGCTTCATAAACTACACCTTTTACAAAAAGTTTGTTATCTCTCAACTTTGATCGAGTGCCTTTTTCAAAAAGTTCTTTCCTTTTAGCAATAAGAATAAGCCGTTGATCTCTAATCTTTTTACTGTAGTCTTTGCCTATGTAAATTTTGCTATCTCTAAGTTTAGTCGTATTTTTGAATAATTTAATTCTGTCCTCATATTCAGGCAATGAAATCAAAATAGGCGATTTATTAGCCTTTCCAAGACTATGGCATTTAGTTATACTTATATTCTCTAGAATCAGCATTTTTTCTTTTATAATAGATTTAACTTTTTGAAGACTTTCAGCTGGTCCTTCATTCGCTTCTCCCTCAACTCCGTAGAAAACGAGATTTGGCTCCCGCAGCTTCATCTCCAGAAAGTCGGTCCTGGCTTCAATTTCCCTTAACTTAGTTACATTCTCAGAGACTTTCTCGTTCGTAGCAGCCGAGGTTTCCACACAAGTTGTTAACTTCATTTCAACTCCAAGAAGTCTCTGGTCCCACTCTATTATTCTTTTCTCGATGTTTGACAATCTCGTATCTATTCTCTCGCCAAGATTTCTGATCTCTGATGACATTTGGACGATCATTGTCTTCAACTCAGTATCAGCCGATTTCTTCCCTGTGGGGGTTGGCTCTGTTAACAAAGTTGTCTGCTTTTTGGGGCCAGGGTTAGGCTCAATACCACTGATCATTAGAAGTAACCAAATGACCTGGATACAATAGCCACTGGATATGTTCAGTAGTAGTAGTATAGGAGTGAAATACCTACAATATATATTATGGGGTAAGTTCCTTCTATATATTGTTGCTAGATTATATAATATATATATATATTTAAATTAAAAAGGAATATATTGGATCAAAATATAATTTATTTTACCAATATTTATATTTTGATCCAATATATGCCTTTTTAATTTTAAAGATTTATTTATGGATTGTTCTATTTTCAAAACCTCTATATATTTATATTGTAGCATTTGTGAAACAATTGGCCTGATGATGAGCTAACAATTGAAAGCTTGCCATTTTTATATGAATAAAGAAATTTATTGTAATTATCCCGATTATTATATGGTTTTTAAATCCTTTGCAATTATTTCAAAATCTAAGTTTGGGAGAAAACAAATTATATGCAAAATATGTAAATTTATGTGTATCTTGGGGAAGATATAATACATATGTGACACCTTTTTAAGATCAATTCGATTTCGTTTGATTTCTTAAAAAAAAAAAAAATGGAAGTGAGGAAAAAAAAAAGATAAATGGAAGAAATTGTGAATTTACATTTTCCTATATAGACAAGGTTGTCTCAAAAGTTTGTAAACACTTGCAAAAAATTGAAGTACCAATATTATTCGCCGTTATATATAGTTGTTGTTGTCGTGTCCAATGTTATGTATAGTGTCTTTGTATTATGTATAAAGTAATTGTATTATTTATTATTATGTATTATATATATATATATATATTAATATTATTCAACAAGTAATAAGAAAAACGTTTTAAGAAAAGCAAAATTTATTCCTCAAAATATTACAAACTTTTGGGACAATCTTATATTAATATAGAAAAAAAAAATCTATATGGTTTTGTTGTACACCGTAATAGGGAATTTTTGGGTAGTTTTAATGAGGAAAGGGTATAGATATGGCAATACATATTTTGTTTTTATATTTCTACAATTGAATATGAAAAAATAGTACAAATGTAACATTGTACTGGGATAAGGTGCATAAATTAAGAAAAGTTGCACGATAAGGAGATGCCTTTTTCTTACAATTGAATATGTATTTATTTTTATTTATATTGAAAACATGTCTGAATAAACTGTGCGTTTTGTGGATTAAATTTTCAAATTATATCGACATTGTATATATTACTTTCACATAGATTCTGAGAACCATAGCAACTTTTGTAAACTTAGTATTTTTAGCTACTCTACAGCAATGATATTATCTTACACATTGACAATTCACAATTTGAGCAATTTTATTGATTCTTCTAATCAAATTTTAAAGTAAAATAATAAGATCAAATAAAGGATAATATATAATAAAGAAATAATTAAGGTGTGTATAAAATGTAGGGGAATATATATAGATGTAAATGTGTACAAATTTCTTCAGCAAGGAAGGCTTCCAAACCTTGAGAAAGTCCTCCTCCAGACAAGAAGGGATCTTCTTGAATACTCTTCAGTTCCACGGCGAGGTAGCACTTATAGATGTGCGCCTTGGTAGACGCCAGGATGGCCAGGGCGTCATCATCATGGCTTCACCCGACCACCAGCCCTGAAGGTCAGGGAAATGGTGAAGGCCTCCCAGTTGAGAGGTCTGATACAGCGGCAGGACCAGAAAAGGTGAACCAGCGACAGGTAGCTGACCCAAAGTCTACTCAGGACTGATGGACCGATGCCGTGGGGGCTGGATGGTAAGGCGTGCAGAGTCCGCCTGCCACGTCCGCGATGTACCCGAGGAAGTCGCAGCACAGAAGCGACGACCAGCCTATGTTGATGGGCAGGTTTATATGTTTTTCTCACCTTCAAAGGAACTGTGCGATGGGTAGGGCAGCTATTCGTGGATGCTCTGCGATCCCTAGCAAACATTGTAAATTACCATTTGTAGCCCTATTGAAATTCTCAATGTTACGTACAGATTTTGAGATCTCTAGAAACCATTGTCAAATTACCATAGGATGCGTTACAGCAATAATACAATCTTACACATATATTCTGATTTTCCTAGAAACCATTGTGATCTTATCATTGGTAGCGCTACAGGAATGATACAATCTTACACAAGGATTTTGAGATCCTTTGAAACCATTTTGAACTTACCATTGGTAGCGCTACAGCAGAGATATAATTTTACACATAGAATCTGATATCCCTAGAAAACATTATGAACTTACCATTGGTAACGCTACAGCAGTGAAACAATCTTACACACAGATTCTGATATCCAAGCAACTATTGTGTACTTACCATTGGTAATCTTGCAACAGTGAAACAATCTTGGCATAGAATCTGGTTTCCCTAGCAACCATTGTGAATTTACCATTGGTCGCTACAGCATTTATATTATTTTACACATAGATTCTGATTTCCCTAGCAACAATTGTAAACTTAGCATATTGGTAGCGCTACAGCAGTGATACATTCTTGCACATAGATTCTGAAATCCCTAGCAACCTTTGTGAACTTACAATTGGTAGCGGTACAGCAGTGATACAATCTTCACATAGATTCTGATATCCCTAGCAACCATATTAACTTTCAATTGGTAGCGCTACAGCAGAGATATAATTTTACACATAGAATCTAATATCCTTAGAAAACAATATAAACTTACCATTGGTAACGCTACAGCAGTGAAACAATCTTTCATATAGACTCTGATATCCTTAGCAACCATTGTAACTCACCATTTGTAACGCTACAGCAATCATAAAATCCTTACATAGATTCTAAGAACCTTAGAAAACATTGTAAAATAACAAATAACAATTTGAACGACATTTATGATTATATTAATCTGAATAGTTACAGAAAATATTGAAAAGATATAAAGGATAATATACCATAAAGAGATAATTAAGGTGTAGACAAAATTTGGGGAAATATTTATAGTTGTATATCTATACAAATATCTTCAGCAAGGGAAGCCTCCCTACCCCGAGAGAGTTCTCCTACTGACAAGAAGAGGGTCTTCTTGAACACTCCTCTGTTCCACGCTGAGGTAGCACTAATAGATGTACGCCTTGTTAACGCCAGGATGGCGTAAATATTCTGGCTTCGCCCGACCACCAGCCCTGAAGTTCAGGTATGATGGTGAAGGCCTCCCAGTTAAGAGCTCTGATACAGCGGCAGGATAAGTACTGGTGAACCAGCGACAGGTCCTGGGTCCACAGGTTACTCAGGCCTGTTGGACCGATGTCGGGTAGGCTGGATGGTAAGGCGTGCAGAGCCAGCCTCACTGCCACGTCCGCGTTGTGCCCGTGGAAGACGCATCGCCGGAGCGACGACCAGCCTATGTTGATGGGCAGTTTTATATGTTCTTCTCACCTTCAAAAGAACTGTGCGATGGGTAGGGCAGCCAGGCGTGGATGCTCTGCGATCCTTGCCAATCATTAAACTCATAATATTGGTAGCAAACTGAAATGCAGCAATGTTATATATAGATTTTAAGATCTCTAGAAACCATGTTGAACTTATCATTGGTAACGCTACAGCATTGATACGATCTTGCACATAGATTCTCTCATCCATTGCAACCTTTGTGATCTTACCAATGGCCGCGCTACAGCAGAGATATAATTCTACATATGGATTCTGATATCCCTAGCAACCATTGTGAACTTACCATTGGTAGCAATACAGCAGTGATACAATCTTACATTAAGATTCTGATATACTTAGCAACCATTGTGATCTTACCATTGGTAGCGCGACAGAAGTAATACAATCTTACACATAGATTTTTTTATCCTTTGCAACCATTGTGATCTTACCATTTGTGCGCTACAGCAGTGAAACAATCTTACACATAGATTCTTTTATCCCTTGCAACCATTGTGATCTTACCATTTGTGCGCTACAGCAGTGATACAATCTTACACATAGATTCTTTTATCCCTTGCAACCATTGTGATCTTACGATTGGACGCAATACAGCAGTGATACAATATTGAATATAGATTCTTTATTCCCTAGCAACCATTGTGATCTTACCATTGGTAACGCTACAGCAATGATACAATCTTACACATAGATTCTGATATCCCTAGCAGGCATTGTGATCTTACCATTGGTAGCGCTAAAGCATTGTTACAATCTTACATATAGATTCTGATATCCCTAGCAACCATTGTGATCTTACCATTGGTAGCGCTACAGCAGTGATACAATCTTACACATAGATTCTGATATCGCTAGCAACCGTTGTGATCTTACCATTCGTAGCGCTACAGCAGTGATACAATCTTACACACAGATTCTGATATCCCTAGTAACCATTGTGATCTTACCATTGGTAGCGCTACAGCAGTGATACAATCTTACACACAGATTCTGATATCCCTAGCAACCATTGTGATCTTACTATTGGTAGCGCTACAGCAGTGATACAATCTTACACATAGATTCTGATATCCCTAGCAAACATTGTGATCTTACCATTGGTAGCGCTACAGCAATGATACAATCTTACACATAGATTCTGATATCCCTAGCAGCATTGTGATCTTACCATTGGTAGCGCTACAGCATTGATACAATCTTACATATAGATTCTGATATCCCTAGCAACCATTGTGATCTTACAATTGGTAGCGCTACAGCAGTGATACAATCTTATACACAGATTCTGATATCCCTAGCAACCAATTTGATCTTACTATTGGTAGCGCTACAGCAGTGATACAATCTTACACATAGATTCTGATATCCCTAGCAACCATTGTGATCTTACCATTGGTAACGCTACAGCAATGATACAATCTTACACATAGATTCTGATATCCCTAGCAGGCATTGTGATCTTACTATTGGTAGCGCTACAGCATTGATACAATCTTACACATAGATTCTGATATCCCTAGCAACCATTGTGATCTTACCATTGGTAGCGCTACAGTAGTTATACATTCTTACACATAGATTCTGATATCCTAACAACCATTGTGATCTTACCATTGGTAGCGCTACAGCAGAGATATAATTCTACATATGGATTCTGATATCCCTAGCAACCATTGTGAACTTACCATTGGTAGCAATACAGCAGTGATACAATCTTACATTGAGATTCTGATATACTTAGCAACCATTGTGATCTTACCATTGGTAGCGCTACAGAAGTAATACAATCTTACACATAGATTCTTTTATCCTTTGCAACCATTGTGATCTTACCATTTGTGCGCTACAGCAGTGATACAATCTTACACATAGATTCTTTTATCCCTTGCAACCATTGTGATCTTACCATTGGACGCAATACAGCAGTGATACAATATTGAATATAGATTCTTTATCCCTAGCAACCATTGTGATCTTACCATTGGTAACGCTACACCAATGATACAATCTTACACATAGATTCTGATATCCCTAGCAGGCATTGTGATCTTACCATTGGTAGCGCTAAAGCATTGTTACAATCTTACATATAGATTCTGATATCCCTATAACCCATTGTGATCTTACAATTGGTAGCGCTACAGCAGTGATACAATCTTATACATAGTTTCTGATATCCCTTGCAACCATTGTGATCTTACCATTCGTAGCGCTACAGCAGTGATACAATCTTACACACAGATTCTGATACCCCTAGTAACCATTGTGATATTACCATTGGTAGCGCTACAGCAGTGATACAATCTTACACACATATTCTGATATCCCTAGCAACCAATATGATCTTACTATTGGTATCGCTACAGCAGTGATACAATCTTACACATAGATTCTGATATCCCTAGCAAACATTGTGATCTTACCATTGGTAACGCCACACCAATGATACAATCTTACACATAGATTCTGATATCCCTAGCAGGCATTGTGATCTTACTATTGGTAGCGCTAAAGCATTGATACAATCTTACATATAGATTCTGATATCCCTATAAACCATTGTGATCTTACCATTGGTAGCGCTACATTAGTTATACATTCTTACATCTAGATTATGATATCCTTAACAACCATTGTGATCTTACTCTTGGTAGCGCTACAGAAATGATACAATCTTAAATATAGATTCTGATATCCCTAGGAACTATTGTGATATTACCATTGATATCGCTACAGCAGTGATACAATCTTACACATAGATTCTGATATCCCTAGCAAGCATTGTGATCTTACCATTGGTAACGCTACAGCAATGATACAATCTTACACATAGATTCTGATATCCCTAGCAGGTTTTGTCATCTAACCATTGGTAGCGCTAAAGCATTGATACAATCTTACACATAGATTCTGATATCCCTAGCAGGTATTGTCATCTTACCATTGGTAGCGCTAAAGCATAGATACAATCTTACAAATAGACTCGATATCCCTAGCAACTATTGCGATCATAACACAGGTAGCGCTACAGCAGTGATACAATCTTACATATAGATCTTGATATCTCTAGCAACCATTGTGATCTTACCATTGGAGCGGTACAGCAGTTATACAATCTTACACCTAAATTCTGATATATCTGGCAACCATTGTGATCTTACCATTGTTAGCGCTACAGAAGTGATACAATCTTACACATAGATTCTGCTATCCCTAGCAACCATTGTGATCATACCATGGTAGCGTTACAGCCATGATACAATTTTACACATAGATTCTGATATCTCTACCAAACATTTTGATCTTATCATTGGTAGCGCTACAGCAGTTATACAATCTAATATATAGATTCTGATATCTCTATCAACCATTGTGATCTTACCATTGGTAGGGCTACAGCCATGATACAATTTTACACATAGATTCTGATATCTCTACCAAACATTCTGATCTTATCATTGGTAGCTCTACATCAGTTATACAATCGAACATATAGATTCTGATATCTCTATCAACCATTGTGATCTTACCATTGGTAGCGCTACAGCAATGATACAATCTTACACATAGATTCTGATATCCCTAGCATCATTGTGATCTTACCATTGGTAGCGCTACAG
>CP092878.1:3217290-3272826 GCA_030710605.1 Cordylochernes scorpioides | reverse complement strand
GTTCATATATCCCTGTTTGACAATCCCCTGCATACCGCACTCTTCCAGCAGGCCCCGTTCATTAATCTATCCTTCCAAACTTCAATTTCTTATTTATATTGGGAAAATCCAGAAAATTATTTATGTTATTAAATTTTCGGTTTTCTTTTATATTTGTTTAAACGAATGATCTACATTACGTTTGTGTTTTGCTCTAGTGAATGATTATTGGTTATTCCTAACCAATATATTATTTTTAAAAATAAAGGTGTTGGAATATATCTGTGAATTTATATTTATTTATTTTTGACCATTGATTGTTGGATTTTTTAAAACGTCTAGCAGCCATAGGTTATTTTTATGTAGAAAACGAGGTAAAGCAAACCTCAGAAATTACGCTCCAGGAGCCTGGGTTACCTTTATGTTACTACTTCACTACCTCAGAAAGACCACGGAAATGTATTAGAAAAGCAAAAAAAAAAAACATTTTAAACTTTTAGAATAGCAGAGAGGGTTAAAGAAAAATTTAAAAGAGTAGCAAAATACACTCATAGGCAAAAAACTTAACGAAGTGGAAAATCTTTGATGTCGCACCAGTTGTCTGTTTTGTTTTATTTTTTTAAGCAGACAGAGGTTGTTCACACTTGGTTATCTCGTGTGTCTTCAATAAAGGTCACTGTAATATCTTTCAGAGTTATTGTCCCGATATACATGGTACAACTTCAGACTCACTATGTGTTCTAAAAGGGAATAATACGGCTTGTTCTCTCTGACAAAAGGTTTTTTATGTTACTTATTATTATTATTATTGACAGCATCTCTACCACAAATACTTGCTTAAGAGTTTGGAAACATCAAGAGTGCAAAAAGAAATTCAACAATTCGCAAAAATTGCCCTAGACAAATGGCAAGCACAGTTGTACTATGGCAAATAGTGCCTCAAAACAGTTAAAATAGAAAGAGGAATATTGCAGGGAGATGGGCTATCACCTCTATTCTTCGTCATGTGCCTCGAGCCGATAACAAGGGAGCTCAACAAAGAAGACAGTCCCCAAGTGGGGATGAGAGTGGGAAAGGAAAAATTCGATTCACCTATTGTTTATAGACGACATAAAAATATTTGCCCATAGCGACAAGGATCTTGAGCTCTTAGCGAACAAGACAACTCAGCTTTTAAATAAAATAGACTTCAAAATCAACCCGACAAAAACAGCGACAAACTCCACCAGAAATTCAGGAATTTGGGACACTGGCAGAAAAAGAAACATATAAATATTTAGGTGTTCTAGAGGATAACACCAGCGCAGTCGTCCCAGAAAATAAAGAGAGAATAAAAAGAGAAATAGTATCCAGAATGGAATCTTTAGCGTAAATCAAGCTGAACGCTAAAAACCTCTTTGCTGCCTTCAACGAGTATTCGCTCATAAACTACTAAGTTGGAATCGTGGAGTTTGGTGAGCGGGAACTAGAAATAAAGGTGAGAACAACGCTGAGCAAATATAAAATCCACCTTAAGACAGCGAATAAAGAAAGATTGTATCTTCAACGCGAAGAAATGGGAAGAGGGTTGGTGAACTTGGTCCGAAAAAACGAACGAATTCTTTTGGGCCTCTACAGATATATATTTGGAGGCCACAAAAAGAAAGGAAGCTATTAAGACGTGTGAACAGGGCGAAAATACAATGCTCGCACACATCCAACTAATTATTGAAAACAAATATAAACTGGAAAACCAAAACATCACAATGAAGACTCTGAAAGAAAAGAAAATTGAAAATCTAAGAGTAATCATTATAGAGAAAAAGATCCACAGAGCATTCTTCAAAAAATGAAGACTAACCGCTATTGGACATGACAGAATCCTCACAATTGCCCAAAACAGAAAACAACAAACCACAAAATGAAGTTTTTTTTACAAGATAGATGTTGTGAAAGTGGCTTTTCTAGAATATTTCAACGAAGTACTACTCTTTTGTAATTTGCATATTGTTGTAATATTGTCTATGCTAATTTGCATATCTGCCTATATATCACAGCTTTGTTTGTTGTGTTGGCTAGCGGTTATTGTATAGGTCAGACCGCTGATAGACGTGAGCTGCTAGTGTATATATAATGTTATCTCATGTCCTTCCTTATTGTTTATGAAATACCTCTTAAGTAATAAAGGATCTTGGTAATTATCAGCTTTCTTTCTCTTCTACCAATATGTAATTATTTCCCAACAATGGAAATGTGGTTCCGAAGATCTTCTTCTTCTTCTTTCTTATCTCCACTCATTCATATTAGGGTATCAAGCTTTGACAACCATAATGACTGGGTGAAGTAGAATGCTTCTGCCTTTGTCATTAGGACTGGGAGCACTACTCAGTGGCAGGCCGACTTAGCTCCAAAAGAAATGGCCGCCTTTGACATGAGGAACAGACACCAGGTGCAGCTGCTCCTAACATGGAGTACAAACGCTGCTCATCCTGTATCCCTGGAATCCTTACAGGGTACTATCAGCCGGGCCAGCTGAACCCAGGTTTTTAGCGAGCTTGTTACTGCTCCCCCCCCCCCCCCTCCTTTTTCATCCGGGCTTGGGACCAGCAAAGGCGGAGTTCCCGAAAGATAAAAAACTGAAATGTGAAACGGTACAGAGGACCACCTTGTTACACACTGTGGACTATACAGAGAGACATAATGAAGTGGCGTCCACTTCAACCTGTCAAGAAACTTTACATAAAGCACAAATTATGAACGTAACAAGTAACTTAAAAAACCTCAGAAAATTTGACCAACTTTTTAACTAGAATGATTGTATGAAAAAGTGAAAGTTATATAAGTTTATGATTTTGCTTTGTTTTAAAAATTAATCAATGTTGGTTCCATATGTTTGAATTGAATAATTACACCTTAGTTCTATATATATTTTATTGCTTAAAAAGGAACACAACAACAAAACAAAAAAAGAAACTATAATTGCAAATGATTTGATAACTAAGAAAAAAAAATATCACAAATGATGATGATAAAAAAATTGAATATGTCTGCCAGAAAAATGCTTCTATGAATTAAAAAATAAAAATAATTATAAAATTAACATATAAACTTCAAACAGTGATAAAGAAGAACTTTCCAAACTAGGTTTTAATTCCGTTAACTTATTTTTTAAGTAATATCTCCCCAAGGAATACTATATCTTATGTTTTTTAATATCAATTTTATATTTATAATATACTCAGTGAATTACTAATTAATAAAAATTAGTTTAATTAGTTTGTTAAGATATTTAATGATAGAGAGAGAGAGAGTATTATAAGTATTTTTGAAGGAACTTCAAAACATTTTTGTTTCTTTTTTCATAAAATTTTGTCATTTCGTTTTCTTATTTTAATCAATAAAACTCATTCTGTAAACTTTTTGTTTTGTAATTAAGTTGAATATGGGTATATATTTACATATGTTATGTCACTTGATTACAAAAAAAAAAAAGCATTCTAGAAATTTTATCACGTAATTTAATTTTTTATAATAAAATAAATATTTGATACGTACGTTATTTTGATCTAGCAACGCTGCGAAATCAGACAATGCGATTACTAATCATTTTCCCGGTAAACAAAAATAATTTTAACATAAATTTTTAATACAATTTTTTTTTTTTTTTATTTCTCACACACACATTTTTACTCTAATTATATATACTATCTTATAACTCTTTTAAAAATATTTTATTAATTTTATTATACATAGTATATATTATTGTCAGGTAGAAAATTAGGAAAGATAAATTCAGGATGAAACAGCAATTTATTAAATACACAAGCACAGAAAGGGAATTTTTCAGAGAGATAGATAGATTGAAACTTCCCTATTACATCGTTTATATACAGGGTGATCCAAAAGTCCCGCACAACTTTAAAAATTGATAACTCCGCGAATATTTGCGCTAGAGCAATGCGGTAAACACCATTGTGTTCAGAATGCAATGGGATTTTTTATGGCAAATATTGAAAATTTCGAAATTGATTTTAGTTACAATTTCATTCCCTAGATGGCGCTGTACCAGAATCAGAAATTCAGCGGCCAAATTGTTTGATTAATTGAAAAATATAACTGATCGACACGTATTTTTCCTTTTTGTATACCAGGAAAGAATCCTAATAATATCAAATCGTTAATTAATAAAGCACCATTTCGCCAAAAGTTAGAAGAAATGGTTAACGATTTTTAAATACAATCTGAGATATGTAAAATAGGTATATGCAAATTAAAACATGTAGCAAAAAATATTTATATTTTTGATAGAGTTTTGTCAAATATATTGAATGTTTGAAAAACATAGCTGAATTCAATACACGATTTTTTGAAATGTTAATATAGTACCAAAAATTATGATGGTACTACTAATAGGATTTCTTGCTATAAGGAATGTGTAATTTCTTGAATAATTGGCGACACTCGACTATTTAACTGGAAATTTGTCATGATCCAACAAATGAAATATAGATGGGAGTGACAAAATACATTTGTCGTACTTTATTCCAATAATCCTATGGGCTTGTCAAATGTTATCATTGTTTATTATACTGTACACGATTTTTAAAAATGTATCCCCTCAAATAAATATAATTTTTAAATCAACCTTTTGCGTTGAAAAACGTGGTAGTAAAATCATTTAGTATTATTTTTATTTTGCCCAAAATTTCTAAAGGTGGGGGGTTACAGAGAATATTCCTTATGCTATTTCTTTTAATGAGCGAAAAGCGATAAATTAAACATAAGGGGTAAAATTGTGTGTACAGTGTTATTCGAGAAGGTATAACACTTTGGTCTGCACGACATAATATAAGATGTGAGCAAATGACAAACAAACAAAAATTACTTTTCACAAATAAAAAAGAGACAAGATATGAGGACAGAATTTATTTACTCATAACCCAACACAAAGAGCTGCAAAACATTGGTAGATAATATAATACATGGAAGCTTTTATAACACATGAGGTAACTGCCTTCTCTCTTGTATTAGGTCAGAATCCTTGTTCAATGTGGCGACCTTCATTCTCAAACACCGCCGGCAGACGATAGATGACAGATTGGACAGCATTAAATAACATATCTGTTGAAATTGATGAAACGTGCCGTCTGATAGAAGCCTTCAACATGGCCAATGTGGTAGGCCGGCATCGATAAACACGCGACTTAATGTACCCCCATAGCCAAAAATCGCAAGGCGTCAAGTCTGGTGATCTTGAAGGCCACTGGTGTATAAAGTGGCGACTTATCACACGATCTTCACCGAACGTATCCTTCAGCAATTGTTTGGCACCGCGGGAGATATGAGGAGGTCCTCCATCTTGCATGAATGTTATTTCGCTCAGTGCTTGTCTGTCCTGCAATATGGGGATAACCTTTTCTCTCAAAAGTTGAACATAACGTTCACCAGTTACAGAAACGGTTTTAAAAGTTCTTCCATTTATTTCTTCAAAGAAAAATGGCCCAATAATAAAAGAAGAAGTGAACCCACACCAAACTGTAACTCTGGGCTGATGAAGTGGCATTTCTGTAAAAATCCTAGGGTTTTCTGTTGCCCAAATGCGGCTGTTTTGAGTGTTGACTTCTCCATTTAGAGAAAAGTGAGCTTCATCTGTCCACAGAACATTCGACAGCCAGTTTTCATCAATATCAATTTGCCGGAAAACCCATGCAGCAAATTCTTGACGCTTCTCAAAATCGCCGACTTTTAGCTCGTGAAATCTTTGAATTTTGTACGGGTATTTTTTAAGAAAAATTCTTAGAGCTCTCCAAACTGTTCCATACGAAATCCCCGTTTGTCGAGAAACTTGTCGAGCACTTACTTCTCCATACGTGGATAACGTTTCAATAGCTTCAACATTCTGCGAAACCGTAACAGCCACTGACTTGCGTGTCGATGGTCTTCCACTCCGAGGTTTTGCTTCCAGAGATCCAGTCTTCTCAAAATTTTTTATCATTCTCCTTTGAGAGTAGCAACTCATGGGTCCTTTACCTCTTCGAATACTTTTAAAGTTACGAAACGCTCGTAAAGCTTCAGTGGAAGATTCTGAATTGCAATAATAAAATTTCACCAAGAGTACTTTATCCTGTAGTGACGGCATCCCAGAGTAAAATAAATGATCAGGGATAGTTGAATTTTTCAAATGAATTAAAATAAACATAATCGATATATTGCTTCTGAAGCCAACTGTGCGGACGTGTTTGGCATCGCTTGTCTCGTACCGCGAATGGGATTTAACTCTGCATATCACAATATAGTATTAAAAGTAACTCCTAAAGTTTACCAAATTTTAAGAAAAATGGGTAATGAGATATACACCGATTTTGAGCGATGTTCTACACAAGACAGAATATTTGTAAGACAATGCCAAAATTGTTTTGAATTTAATACGAACCATAAAACAAAAGACTGCCAAAACATTAAAATATGTAAAATATGCGGTGTACAGGGTAGCCACAACTGTACTGAAACGCCAAATTGTCACAATTTCTCTAAGTACCCTAAATTTAAAAACTTTTCTACAAACCATAAATCAAATTCAAGTGAATGCCCGATTTACAAATCACAAATAGACAAAATTATCCAAAGGACACAATATTCTCAAATATACGAGGTAAATGATGTAGCAAATACAATTTAAAGCTTAATCTTAAATAGATTAATATCCTATATGATTGAAAATGTGAGATGTATTCAACAAAATGTAAGAAAAAGTTTTACTGCGATAAGTAAACTACAGGCCAACACTAGAGATGACCCACCTAACAAGGACGAGTGGGTAACACCCTCGTTTCCAGACAGTCATGAACCGGGATCGAATCCTGCGTTAACATTTTGTTTGATATGTGAATATCCTTCACCTGACATTCTTTTGATTCAAGAACCATATGTTTTACATGAAAATGTTATTTATGATATGGACTCTCAAATTATATGTTCGAATAAAACTGGGAAAAATATACGGCAACTATAATTTTAAATAAAAATATAAAGTTCAGCAAAGAGGAAAAATTCACAAATTCTTTTGTACAACAATATCTATTTCTACAGTTAAAGCAAAATTAATTATTTCTAATTTCTACATTCATCCGAATACATTTAACCCTGTTCATCAAACATTCATTAGAGATCTGCTCAAAACATATATAAATCAACCTGTAATCCTTTGCGGTGATTTTAATTCAAGACATACTATATGGTTTGTTATAAACTCTAGTGGATATAGATTACAACCTATTATAGACGAATGTAACCTCTTTATACATAACCTGAAAAAACACCCACCTTCGCGGAGAGTAAGTATAATTGATCTCACAATCTCGAATAAACACTCACTAAGTTTAATAAACAACTGGCATACCTCTGATTTGACTAATATTTCCGACCATGTTGCTGTTAAATTTGATATCAGGTTAAAGAATGGTCATTTATTCAATAATCAAATTTCCACTTTGAAAAAAATGCGAATTGGGCAAATTTTTCTAATAACATATCATTACAAGATACAAAAAAACTGGGAATTGATATAAGCAGAGTGAAAGATGAGGAAGACATTGATGGGATAGTGAACGCACTCATGAATTTATTGAGAGAAGCAGCATATAAATCTTCGAAGGTTAAATCCCCCATTAATAAACATGTTTCCAGAATTGACTGGTGGACTAATGAACAGGAAATAATAAAAAATCATTTTCATTATATTAGAAACTAGTATTATCGTCATAAAACAATCAGTTACAATACATTTAAGTTGGCAAGAAACAAATACACTAATGCAATAAGAAAAGCTAAAAGAACTAACTGGCGAAACGTTATTGAAGAAAATTACACAGATAATCCATTTGGTAATGCTTATAAGTTCTTCAATAAATTAAGATCCTCAAATGTGAAGAATGGAATTCCCATAATTGACAATTCACCAGAATATCTAAAAGAGCAAACAATGACCATATTAATGGACGATTTAATTCCTGAAGACGATCCTAATTTGGACAATTTTCAACAACAAATAATTAGAAATTTTAAGCCACGAATGAATAATCCAAGCATAATTATTATCGAAGTAGAAGAAATAATGAATATCATTTCTAATTGTGATGTTTAAAAAGCTCCAGGTTTAGACAACATAAGTATCAATTTTTTTACAATAAGTATCAATATTGTAGCGTAGAAATCAAGCCTTGAAATATCCTAAGATATAAAATAATTTATTGATGACGTCACAAGGACGAGTCGACAATTATTAACACGTCAGCAAAACTATCTACAGCTAGGGAATCTTAAGCAAGCAAGCAAAGAAATATTTTAAAGATGATTTCACAAATACAGAGTAATATATTTTTTTATAATCTGTTCAGTATTTTCATTGAATTATATTAAATTAAATAATAAAATATTTATTCGCCACAATATGATCAAATGTGCTTACCCAAAAATTAAGCATATGTTATGCAAACTATTTAATAAATGTATTCAAAAAGGGGTATTATCCGGAGAAATGGAAAATAGCAGCTCTAAAGATAATTCCTAAACCACATAAATCTAATTTAGAATCAACAAAAAGTTATCGACCTATCTCATTGATTTCAAATCTTTCAAAAATTTTCGAAAATATTTTGAAAAATCGAATTTATGAATTTTATGAAAGTAATAATCTTTTGAGCTCCAGACAACATGGATTTGTCAAATAAAAATCAACGACAACGTGCTTGAATAAAATATTTATCGATCGAGGATCAACAGCGATACGACTTGGATATTCCAGATATAATTGAAAATTTGATTAAATATAAAATTACACTATTGAAGAAAAATACTAACCAAACATTTCAAAGTTTCTTTCCCGCTAATATTCCGAATTATTTTCGCACAAATTTCCACAACTCTCAATTTATTACAAATCACGGAAATTTTAGAAGCTTTTTAAAATTCATCAAAGCAGTGCAGGATTCAAGTTGCTTCTGTGGATGTGAGGAACAAATTTCTATTCATCTGCTGCTTAATTCCCCCGTCTTTCAAGAGTATAGAGAGAGAAATAAGGATAACCCAGGCCCCTGGAGCGCAAGAAACGCCAACTGCCCAGGCTGTCAAGCTAACTAGTAGAAACCAGTTACTCTAGATTATATTTATATAGAGCCAATTGCAGAGCCGAACCAGCTGGTCAGGAAGTTCCATGCCTGCAGAGAACCCGGGAGTCCAGCCAACGAGACTGGGTCGAAGGAGGTCTTCCCAAGCAGCAGATCTGTCTTCATTCTGTGTTGCATGAAAGCAGGGCATTTGAATAGAAGGTGGTCCACAGTCTGTTGTCCCTCCATACAATGTGGGCAAGATGGGTCTTCCCCAGGACGCCAGAGAACCAAGTCTGCCCGAACATGGCCATGTCCTGTAAGTAAGGTGGTGGCGACTTCTCCAGGACAGACCTTAGGGAGGAATTGGAGCAGCCGGTCTGGAGTATGGGCTATTCTCCTCAGGTGTCTGTTGTAGTGGTCCTGGCAATAAACCTCCGTCCATGCGTCTAGGGCTGCCGCGCGTGAGTGGTTACGGGCCAGGCTTCTAGGCAGAATGGAAAATGATGGCTCTAAGATCAAAACGGCCGCGTTCTTAGCAGCTCTGTCTGCTCTTTCCTTTCCGTCGATGCCGCAGTGTCCCGGCACCCAACACAGATTTACGTTTTGGTTGGTTTTCAGTGCGAGAATAATCTTAGCTAATAATGTCGATCGAACTGGACCTGACGTACATATGGCTGACAGAGCTGATCTGCAGTCCGACGAGATAGTGATCGCATTTCTTGAATAACCTTCCTTCACCAGACGGACCGCCCAGCGTATTGCCAGAAGTTCAGCCTGGAAGGCTGTGCAGTCGGGATGGAGCCGTAAGAGAACGGGCTGCTGATCTTCTAATGAGGGAACAATTGCAGCGCCCACCCCAGCCTCATTTTTTGATCCGTCTGTGAATATTATAGGTGTTGTTATCTCCTCGATGTTTAGACTGAAAGACAATTGACGTCTATCTGGAGGGTATGGCAAAGAAGCAGGGCCTGGTCTAGATTCAAAATTTCCTTCATTGATTTCCTTCAGGAACGCCGTACGAGACCTAACAATAATATCGAAAGGAGGGCTGCCGGTGATGGAGATGGCTGAGACTGTAGGTGTGTAAGGACCTCCTCTCAGTACACGTTTCGCAAAATTCCAGTGAAGGCTCCTAAGTTGCCTAATGCCTTCGCTGGAGAGAGCACGACCTTCCCATGCTGACGCTCCGTCCAGCTGAAAAGAAGATTCCAAATTTACCCTGTATGGTGTGGGTGAGTCGTGGGATTATTGATCTGCATCTACGTGTGATCTTGCGTAGGTGGGCGACAAATCCGCGGGTCTGGTAAAACTCCACTCCTAAGATTGTGACGGGATGTAGGCGCCTGGGACAAAAAAAAAAGCCTGAAACCCACGTGTGGGCCAGAAGAAGTTAGTTGAGAGTTCTTGCAGGAGCGAGATGTCGGCCTGTGTCGAATTTGCCAAATTTACAATTTCAAGAATGACAGTTGGTGATTTTTTAGCGTTCACCTGCAGGACACGCAATGGCCTAGACATTGTTTCTTGTTCTGGCTATTCTCTCTTTTACAAAGGGACAGGTAGATAATGTGGCAAAGTGGTTGTGGGAGCTCCAGATTTTTTTTCTGCAGCGGCAGCAGCGGCTTTGGCTTGGCTCGACCGAGCATCGGATGCCCTCATGCTCTGCAGAGCCGCAGCGATAGCAGATTGGATGGGCAGCTGGACAGGCAGAAGCGCGGTGGCCGAAGCCACAGCAACGGAAGCATTGCTTTAAAGTATGACTGCGCTCATACCTGTGCACTAGACCCGCCACAGGAATACGTCCATGTTGACCGAGGATTTCGGCGACTTGGTTGTCCACTTCGATGAACACTGTACTAGTGCTGTGTGCCGCATTATTCGATCGATGGACTACCCTGATTTCGCGCTTTTCCAGGAGTGACTGCACGGAGTGGTTGGAGCGGAAGCTCTCGCATATCTCATCGTCCCGCACCTCCCCGTCCACTCTGAAGAGGCAGTATCTTGGTAGGATAACTGGGCACTCGGGGCAGCTTAGGCCCGTTGGCAGGGAGGTCAGCCCAGTGGCCAGCTACTTTGCCATTTGGGTTGTTTTGGGGTGGAAAACCACCTCGCCGCTGGTGTTGATGGACGCCACCACGTGTTTTGATGACGCTAGGGAAGGATGAATCTTTTGAATTTCCCTAAAAAATTCCCTTGGGTTGCTTTGGGGTTAGCCGACCTGACGACGACATGCGATTCGAAGGAAGGAGCCAGATTCACAAATGTGGATTTCGCTTTGGGTTTCGGAGGTGCAGGCTTTACCGGCTTGTCTTTTTCTGCCACAACCGAGGCGAAAGAGGTGGAGGGAATCGGGACGTTGGCTGTGGGATTGGGTCTTCCTAGACTGGCTCCCTTGAAGGCGTCCTTAAGAAGAAGTTCTGCCTCTTGGACGAGAGTCAGTATCAGTCCTTTGGTGGCCATCTGTATTTTTTTGGGGGAGTCCAGGCTGGTGTCGGCAATGATCGCTTCGAAGGTTTGTCACTCAAAGTTGAACAAGTTCGCCGTGCTGTTGAATTTAAATTGGTGATGGGAACACGGGAGGAGGTCTTCGTCCTCAGAACGCGGCCGCTTGTTGGCCTGCTGACTTCCTCCACCACCGCCATCATACTGGTTCAGCTCCATAAATAAAAACTATCAAAAAGCAAATCTACTCCAAAGAGAGTAAAAAAAGGCAGACCAGACAAAGAACATTATTCCGTTAACGAGATGAGGTGTGTATGGTTATTGGTTCGGCCAACAACAAATATCCAATTTATATACACATATATTTTTACATAATGAGGTTTTGAAAAATGCAAATAATCTTCATCTATTTACATGCACAACAATTTATTTTACCATCACTACAGCATAAATCACTCTTGGTGAAATTTTTTTATTGCAATTCAGAATCTGCCACTGAAGCTTTACAAGCGTTTCATACCTTTAAAGGTATTCGAAGCGGTAAAGGACCCATGAGTTGCTACTCTCTAAGGCGAATGATAAAAACTTTGGAGAAGACTGGATCTCTGGAAGCAAAATCTCGGAGTGGAAGACCATCGACATGCAAGTCAGGGGTTGCTACGGTTTCGCAGAATGTTGAAGCTATTGAAACGTTATCCACGTATGGAGAAGTAAGTGCTCGACAATGGGGATTTGGTATGGAACAGTTTGGAAAACACTAAGAATTTGTCTTAAAAATACCCGTAAAAAAATTCAAAGACTTCACGAGCTAAAAGTCGGCGATTTTGAGAAGCGTCAAGAATTCGCTTCATGGGTTTTCCGGCAAATTGATATTGATGAAAACTGGCTGTTGAATGTTCTGTGGACAGATGAAGCTCAATTTTCTCTGAACGGAGAAGTTAACACTCAAAACAGCCGCATTTGGGCATCAGAAAACCCTAGGATTTTTACAGAAATGCCACTTCATCAGCCCAGAGTTATAGTTTGGTGTGGGTTCACTTCTTCTTTTATTATTGGGCCATTTTTCTTTGAAGAAATAAATGGAAGAACATTTAAAACCGTTTCTGTAACTGGTGAACGTTATGTTCAACTTTTGAGAGAAAAGGTTATCCCCATATTGCAGGACAGACAAGCACTGAGCGAAATAACATTCATGCAAGATGGAGGACCTCCTCATATCTCCCGCGGTGCCAAACAATTGCTGAAGGATACGTTCGGTGAAGATCGTGTGATAAGTCGCCACTTTATACACCAGTGGCCTTCAAGATCACCAGACTTGACGCCTTGCGATTTTTGGATATGGGGGTACATTAAGTCGCGTGTTTATCGATGTCGGCCTACCACATTAGCCATGTTGAAGGCTTCTATCAGACGGCACGTTTCATCAATTTCAACAGATATTTTATTTAATGCTGTCCAATCTGTCATCTATCGTCTGCAGGCGGTGTTTGAGAATGAAGGTCGCCACATTGAACAAGGATTCTGACCTAATACAAGAGAGAAGGCAGTTACCTCATGTGTTATAAAAGCTTCCATGTATTATATTATCTACCAATGTTTTGCAGCTCTTTGTGTTGGGTTATGGGTAAATAAATTCTGTCCTCATATCTTGTCTCTTTTTTATTTGTGAAAAGTAATTTTTGTTTGTTTGTCATTTGCTCACATCTTATATTATGTCGTGCAGACCAAAGTGTTATAACTTCTCGAATAACACTGTACACACAATTTTACCCCTTATGTTTAATTTATCGCTTTTCGCTCATTAAAAGAAATAGCATAAGGAATATTCTCTGTAACCCCCCACCTTTAGAAATTTTGGGCAAAAAAAAATAATACAAAATGATTTTACTACCACGTTTTTCAACGCAAAAGGTTGATTTAAAAATTATATTTATTTGAGGGGATACATTTTAAAAAATCGTGTACAGTATAATAAACAATGATAACATTTTACAAGCCCATAGGATATTTGGAATAAAGTACGACAAATGTATTTTGTCACTCCCATCTATATTTCATTTGTTGGATCATGACAAATTTCCAGTTAAATAGTCGAGTGTCGCCAATTATTCAAGAAATTACACATTCCTTATAGCAAGAAATCCTATTAGTAGTACCATAATAATTTTTGGTACTATATTAACATTTCAAAAAATCGTGTATTGAATTCAGCTATGTTTTTCAAACATTCAATATATTTGACAAAACTCTATCAAAAATATAAATACTTTTTGCTACATGTTTTAATTTGCATATACCTATTTTACATATCTCAGATTGTATTTAAAAATCGTTAACCATTTCTTCTAACTTTTGGCGAAATGGTGCTTTATTAATTAACGATTTGATATTATTAGGATTCTTTCCTGGTATACAAAAAGGAAAAATACGTGTCGATCAGTTATATTTTTCAATTAATCAAACAATTTGGCCGCTGAATTTCTGATTCTGGTACAGCGCCATCTAGGGAATGAAATTGTAACTAAAATCAATTTCGAAATTTTCAATATTTGCCATAAAAAATCCCATTGCATTCTGAACACAATGGTGTTTACCGCATTGCTCTAGCGCAAATATTCGCGGAGTTATTAATTTTTAAAGTTGTGCGGGACTTTTGGATCACCCTGTATAAGACTATAAATGAATAAATTAGGATAAATATAGTTAAAAATGAAAGATAGTAACAAAATATAAATATACAATAAAATCCTAAATAATTGCAATTAGATATTCAATGAATGAAAGGAAGAAAAAATTGCAACGAGTTTCTTTATTCTAAATGTTGGCGAGCTTTCAGGCATCTTCAGGCCGATTTCGCAAAAAAATATATATACAAATCTAGAATCGTTTTTTTTTTTTGTAATCAAGTGACATAACATATGTAAATATATACCCATATTCACAATATAATTGTATATATATATTTTTTGCGAAATCGGCCTGAAGATAGGCTAACGCCTGAAAGCTCGCCAACATTTAGAATAAAGAAACTCGTTGCAATTTTTTCTTCCTTTCATTCATTGAAAATATAAATATATTCAAACTAATAATATATTCATATCAAATATTTAGCGTTACAATATATATAATTTACGCTAGGAGCCTGGGTTACCTTTATGTTAATATATTTCATACTAGACGGGTGACCCGGGCTTCGCCCCGGGATTGACCCGTGTGCATATCTACCCGAGTGATATATATGTAGATAAGTTTTTTTTTATAATTGTTTGTTATTAGCATTATCTATTTGTTTGCATCAGCATAATTTAATCTACTCTTTGATAGAGGGCGCTGTTCGTGAGCTAAGTAGAATAATTTGAATATATAGTTTTAATAATTGATTTATACACTGCGTGACATTGAAAATGGAACACCAAGAAATAATGGCCAGAAAGTGATGAAACTCGGCAGACAGAGAGAGACAGGGACGAACAATAAGTGATCTTTATTTCAAAATGATAGTCATAATACAGAGCGAGAACGGCGTCGGCTTAGTAGCAAGTAGGACCACCGCGGACGGCGATGCACGCAGCAACACGTCTAGGTAGAGAGTCAATCAGAGTACGGATGGCGTTCTGAGGGATGGCTCTCCATTCCCTCTCAACCATTTGCCACAGTTCGTCTTCTGAACGCGGCTGTGGCAAGGCATGCAAACGGCGTCCAGTGATGTCCCAGACGTGCTCGATTGGTGAGAGATCAGGAGAGTACGGTGGCCAGGGAAGCATCTGTACATCTTGCAGAGCTTGTTGGCTAATGCGAGCAGTGTGCGGTCGGGCGTTATCCTGCTGATAAAGGGCATTGGGTACCCCCTGAAGGTAGGGGAGTGTCACCGGTCGCAGCACATCATCAACGTATCGTTGGGCCGTCATAGTGCCCTGAATACGAAGTAAAGGTGACCTGGAATCATACGCGATTGCGCCCCAAACCATGATTCCACGTTGTCGCACGGTGGGGCGTTCCATAATTGCTGCCGGATTGGACCTTTCTCCACGTCGACGCCACACGCGTACACGGAGACTATCACTGGACAAGCAGAAACGCGACTCATCTGAGAACACGACCCTGTGCCATTCCGTCATCCACGTCGATCTAGCCCGGCACCATTCCAAACGTTGGCGCCTATTCGGTGGGGTCAATGGCAGTCTTCTTAGCGGACGGCATGAGTGCAAGCCATTAGCAACCAATCGACGGGAAATGGTTCTGGTCGAGATGGAATGATCTAGGGTGTCTTGCACATGTTGCAGGATGGCGGTACAAGTGGCTTGTGGGGCCGCCACTGCTTGTCGAAGGATACGCCGATCCACACGTGCTGACGTCACTCTGGTTGCACCGACATTCCTATAAATTGCCACATTTCCTTGTTCCAACCATCTTCTCCACAGTCGGTGCACCGTGGACGCACCAAGGTGTGTATCAGCTGCGATTTGACGTATGGACCAACCTGCCCTTTTCAGTCCGATCACCATGCCCCTCGTAAAAGCGTCTGTCTGCTTGAACTGCCTCCGTTTACGATGACCTGGCATTCTCTGTTATTACACGTGTCTTTTGACACAAGAACAAAATTTCTACAATGATTTTCCTTGAAGAAATAACGACACGAATACTGTCCTTTCTGCAAGTTCCTTCCCTTATATCTTACTCCATGTGCGCACTAGAGCTGCGCATTTTACATCATTTGCATAACTCGGTTAGGCGCGTCTACCCTGAAATTTGCATAATTTTCTGGCCACTATTTCTTGGTGTTCCATTTTCAATGTCACGCAGTGTATATATTTTTTTAAATAGCCTATCGTCTTCCCCGTAATTTTTTTTACCTATGTATGGAAATTTTGGTTTGAATTTGTATACCGGACATACAAACAAACAAACATACAAACATTGATTTTTATATATATAGAAGATATAATATGAAAAAAGGTAGTACACATGGGAAATGGTACTAGGATAAGGTGGATAAATTATGAGAAAAATACATCTCTTTATCATGCAATTGAAAGTTGCTGATCGCTTGCGCCATCTGTCGGAATAAATATCAACTATACGTTAATTTTTAATTATTTCAAAATTGATCAAATACCAATGGACAATGGGTTTTCTTGATTAATCAAGAATGGGTAATTTGGCCATTCTGGAATAATTTTTAAAAATCAACGGATAGTTGATATTTATTCCGATAAATGGCGCAAGCCATCAGCAACTCTCAGTTTCATGATAAGAAGATGCCATTTTCTCTTAATATATATAATATAGATGGGAATTTTGCATGGGAGGATATTGATCTAAAGAGACAAGGGTCGCCTCTCCCGTCAAAATAGACGTCAAAACCAGACGCTATCTTTTTGGCAGATTGTCAAGATTCCATTATATCCCTTGTGGATCTCATGGAATAAAGTCCGCCCTAGACTGACGAGGGCCATTAGCCCGAAACCATGGTCTCTAGGTGGATGCTTTTCAGTTTGCCAAAGCTGGTGTTGTAGCTTTGTCACCGACCCGAGGCCGCTAGTTTGCGGCGACGGTCAATAGATGGCGTCTGGTTTTGACGTCTATTTTGACGGGAGAGGTGACCCTTGTCTCTTTATATATATAATATGTTTATGTAATTTTCTCCGTTTTTTTTTTTCTTCTTTTAAAATTAAAAAAAGTGTTTTATCATCGAAATAGTGTTATAAATATACTGGCAATAATTACGTATGAAATATTTGACATGCAATTCATTATTTTATTTTTTTAAATTCCATCTTTAGAAATATATCAAAGAAATAAATATTTGCAGCTATCTTCTGCAAACACATTAGCGTCAATTTTTGAAGAATTAGGTTTGGCCCCACTGGAACTATTAAATATTTGCTTCACTGAATATTTCTCTCTGAATAAATATTATTTTTTATCTCTCCCAGTGAGAATAAACGGCACGAAACTGATATTTTTTTATGTAATATCTGTGAAATATATAGAAAAAAAACAATGATTATAGAAAACAATGTATGAATATTTTCGACATATTAAAAATGTATTAGAAATAGAGTACCTCTCCCTTTAAAATTGCATTTAAAAAAAATGAACAGGATCGACTAGCTTTAATGACATTTTTTTAGGCAATATTGTGAAAGGATGGTATCCATGTAAAGGAAGGAGGTACCTCTCCCTTTAAAATTATCTTAAAACATTACACCTTGTTGGTTACACCTGTGTCGGATGCAAATGTGGTTATAATTGAATATGCAACATTACCTTCGGGTTCTGAGTAGCGTTGATTGTTTTATGCACACCACTTTGACACATTCTCGTCAATTTTTCTTACATGCTCACACTACCTTATCTGCATACTCATCACTTTTCCATATTCACACATTCTTTGTCACCGACCCGAGTCCGCTAGTTTGCGAAGACGGTCAATAGGTGGCACTTAGGTTTTAGTGTTTATATCGACTGGGGAGGCGACATTTATTTCTATAGCTGCATATCCTCCCACGGCATTTGTTTGATGTTAACGGAGATACGGGGTGTGTCCAGCGGGGGTCCATGGGACGGCGGACTATCAGGGGCGGTCCAGCGCCTGGCACTCCGGCACCGCGTGTTCCCCTCCCTGCGGGGACAATATGTCCAGCTGCGGCACTACCGCCTCACTGCGGACATCGGTCAGGTGGGTCCGTCACGCCAATTTTGCATATTCATTCTCACCCCCACTACTTTTTACATATACACCACTGCATTCAAGTAACGCTCCCATGTTCACTCATCTTTCTATTATTCACACTACTTTCTATACATTCATTCACACCACTTTCACACATTCTCGTCACTTTTTCTTTTTTTTTACATGTTCACACCACTTTCTCTTCATTCACATCACTTTCCCATATTCACACTCCTTTCTCCTAAACATACGACACACGACTTTCCAAAATTCACGTCATTTTTTTTTTACATTCACACCATTTTCACGCATTCATGCCACTTTTACATTCACACCACTTTCTTTCACTTTCACATCATTTTCACACATTCACGCCACTTGTCAATACTACCACACATTCACGACTCTACCATCTTGTAACATTTTTACATCATTCCCACACACACATTCACACCAGATGGCGCTCTGCCATCTAAAATACGTACTTATTTGAGCGTTCAGGATATGTTTATTTTTAATACTTCTATCTATAAACAGACTTTGTGTAAAATATAAGGTGTTATAAACATGTTTACATATGCACGTTTACATAGCCTAGTGGACATGGCATCTGCCCGGTAAGCGGAACATTGTGGGTTCGATTCCCATCCCTGGACACTTTTATTTTTCCGTTCATCATTACTCTTCATAATTCACCCTTTCATACCTCATCCAAAAAGGTTAGAAATAGTCAATATTTCACCATGAAATAGGTTTTGATTTTTCGTTGAAAAGAAACTCATGCGGTGTAACTTCAAGTGTCGTTTTATATACACCATGTATTGTTCCTTATTCTCTATTTGCATATATGATGATGATACAGGTTGTTGAGTAGACCTTCCTATGGGACAGTCTCAAACATGGATACACTCCTGGTCTTTCATTGGAGGGAGTTGGGTTTGGTTCAAGCTATCTCTGATTTCATATAGATTCTCTTTATCAATATTTGTATTCCCCTATAATGAGGAAAAGCGATAATTCGACAGCAACAATCAAATTTATATAGCGGTGGTGTTACTTATTTGCATATTCACTCCCCCCCCCCCACTACTTTTAATTTCTCTACACACCACTTTCTCATCTCCTGGAAGAGAACATTTGTACGGTGGGGAAGATTCCCCGGCTGAAAATTTAAATTTGTAAATATTAATTGTTCTTTAAATTACTATATAATAAGGCAAAATTATCTTAGCTGCGGAAGCTTTAAACTTTAGAACCTGATGTCTCTGGTTATCTTTTTATTTTCTCGAATTATTTTTGGTGATCTCTTCCTCATTTTGTAAATATTGACTGAGTTGTCAATAAATTTGTTTTAATTGTCAAAATTGTTACCACTTTCTCTGCATTCCCGTCACTTTCCCCATACTTATGCCTTTTTTGTCCTATTCACACCACTTTCCATCCTAAACAGGCCATGATAATAATGATGGGTAGCTAGCGACTGATTTTACTGTAAAGGTCCTACATTTCTACACATACAGGAAACGCAGTTCGGCTTTTAAACTTAGAAGTGTACCAGAGCCCCGTTTGGTTACTCGCACTCACTGGTGGGGTTGGACTTTTGCAAGAATCGGTGTGGTCATTGAAGCCATTTTTTTTTTTATTTCTTCAGAAAAAAAGTGTCTAAGGCAGGATTCGAATCCCGGGTCGTAGCTGCCGGAAATCGACGCTTTATACCACTGAAAAGATAATGGGGAAAAGATTCAGTGAAATATAAAAATTCCTTTATTAATATTTGACCAGAAAATCTCCCCCCGCACAATTAAATTATCCCAAAATATTTTTAAACTAAACATCATTAAATCTCCGATAATGAGGAAATATCAAGTGTGTGTTTGTTTGCTCTGTAACTTCCTAATTTAGAGAATATTTGTCGTGCCTTTATTAATTAGGTAATTGGAGAACTTCGTTTTCTCTAAACACAGGAAATTAAAGTTGGGATTTTTAGGAACAATTTATTTTCTACCCCAGCCATTTGTTCAGAGGCTCTCCTGAGAGATTGAACTTTGATGGGAAACAACATTATAGGAAGCCTGAATGTCGATATAGCTTGTTACCTAATATTTAGCTACCCCTTTTTGCTTTATAAATTTAGAGCAAATTTATTGTCGTTGAGTCTACACCACGCTGACGAGGGCCAACAGCCCGAAACGCGTACGTCAAAATGATTTGAAATTCGGAAATATGTATATAATGAAATTCTATATATGTAATAATATGTTGAAGCTCTGGTTGACTCTTGTAGAACCTCGTCGACTCTCGCTATAAGTTGTGGCAACCGAGGGTCCTCTCCAGTACCTCTCTGCACCTTGTAGGACCTTTAACAGTTCTCACAAAGTACAGGCAGTCGTGGTCGAGGCAGAGTGGAAAAGCTTGGGAATGTCCACACACACAAAACGAAGCGACACAGTTGAAAGAAGGAAAGTTCCTTGAATAGATAAAAAGACGAGCCAAAAGCAAAGATGGAGATCGAGAAGGTTTCTTACTGTTTTACATGGTCGATGAGTTGGTGACAACCGGCGACACGCGGATGGGGAACTGACTGGAACTGAATTGGCTGTTGCTACGTGGGGTCCTATTTATACAACTCTTTTGGACCAGGAAGGGGACCAGGAAGTATTGCCTTTCTGCACGTGTCCGTTAATCGACACTGGCACCGGTCTGTCGGCTTCCATCTATCTTTAGAAGTTACTTTGTGATTCTCTCAATCTTGCTTTTAACTCAGCTTTTAATCTATTATATAGTTTTATTTATTCATCCTCAGTACATTACATATGGGGATACAAGGACACAAGTCAATTATGCGTATAATTAGTTATAGTTTATAATTAGTTCTATATACAACATGACAATCTTGTTATACGTATTACATAATATAGGGTTATTGGTTTAAATTATCATAGATGGGCCCCGGGAGTGAAAGGGTTTATCCAGGTTTAAGCGGGTAAAGCCTCTCTAACACAGGTAAGTAATTAAAACTGTGAGGGTAAAGGGCTATAACAAGATGTTTATTTGGCTATATCTGAAAATTATAAAAATAAAACTTATGTTTAATTTAAAAGTTATGATATTCATTATAAAAGAGAACTGTAGATAAAACCTTTGTTTGCTAAAAAAATAATGATGATAAAAAATGATGTTCTAAAAGATTGTTGGCGGGCGTTGGAAAAGGTTAGGGGTTGAAGAATATGCAATTGTAAGTGTTGCACAGACAATCAAATACTGAGATCCAGGTGCAAAGCGAGGATATAGACTTGTGCGTCTTCCTAGGCAATGTTTCACCTGCGATCCTGTATAAGGTTACAGTGCTTTGTCACAATTGTAGGGTTATTGGGTTGAAAAGTTTGTTGAAGAAAAGAATTAATATGATTGAAAGGGGTGGTAGAGCCATGCGATAAGTAGAATTGTTGTAGCGACAGTAGGTGGTCTGACTTGACTTGAAATCAAAGGTTGATTGTGGTCCGCAAGAGTTGCAAAAAATTGAAAGTTGGGAAAAGTGAACGCTTTGTGCATGCGTTGGTGATGTGCTCTGCGGATGATTGAAATAAACTTTTGAAACGTGTTCAGACCAAAAGTCGAGACTTGTACTTCTGGGGAACTGTGTTCAAAGAGTTTGTTGAATTAAGAAATCAAAAAGAAAAAATGTCAAGCAGTACTGTCGTTTCTATGATGGTTTGAAGCAATGGCTGAAATAGGTAGTGAAAAAAGTATAGGGAAGTGATTAGTAAGAATTTGATTGTTGAAAACGATTGTTGTATGCCCGATAGTTGCTGATAAATAAACATTGTCATATAATAAAGTTACTTAAACAAAAATATAGTGAATAAAAAGATAAAAATATGAGTGCGGATAAAAAAATATATATAAGTGGATAAGATCAAACATGTAATATAAAAAAAGATATAATAATGAATTAGTAAAATATAAAAGATATAATAATGAATTAAAAATGATTATTGAAAGAATTAAATGTTTTGTCATACTAAAATATCATGAAAAATAAATTTGTTAAAATAAAGTTGTTAAAATAATGTTGGAATAAAAATTTGATTATATAATTGAAAAGTAAAAAATAAAAATAATTATTCAAGATTTTATACAAAGTTATAATATAATTAAAGATTATTAATGATTAGATAAATGTTAAGTAGTGAAAAATGGAACAAAAATTGTCTCTTTTGAAGAAAAGTTACAACTGTGGTGTGTAACTAGGTCATTTCCCTTTTGGTAAACATTGGTGTTTCTATGTCTCTCTGAAACTGGGAATATGTGATCTGACATGTTCATGGTAATATGTTAAATTGGGTAATGATTGGTAAGTCAATTAATTATAGGTGCTGCAATTTATCCGTCCTGCGAGTTGGATCACGTGTCAGTTACAGGCGAACTGCAACTGGAGGTGTCATTTTAACATGGCGGCTGTAACTGGTGTCCATATCAACATGGTTGTTTGTTTTTGCTGGCGGTGCGATGAGTCATTCTGCTGGCTATGGGTAAATCTCTCTGCCTCCACTGTGGTAATTGTTTTCTGACCTAATTGAAAATACTGGGATTTAAATGTAAAAAAGGCTGTGAGCTTGTAGGCGGTATAATTCGGAATAATTGTGTCTCGAAGATATCTGGAGTCAAATGATTGAATTCAATGAAATATACATCTTGAGGCAATCGCTGTGGGTGTTGAACGAATCGGGGCTGTGGAGGTGTTATGTACAACACATCCTCTGTGTAATATTTTAATTTATTGACATGTATGGTGTCACTGTCTCTATTGAGAGGCTGATTTGGGCGATCTATTCGAACGACATTGGGTGAAATGATTTCAATTATTTTGTAGGGTCCAGTAAAATATGGTGCTAATTTACCTGTGTCGGGATGTCTGTAATTTTTTACCAAAACAAGATCATTCTCTTCGAAATGTGGTGTTCTGTGCTGCTTATCAAATGTTTCTTTATCTTTTTTATGTTTATTTTGAGTACGAGAGCTTGCTATCTCTCGAGCTATATTTATCTCGGGATATGGGTTAAGATGAGTTCTTAGATCTGGGGGGATAACATTGAACATTAAGTAGGTAGGTGGAAAACTTGTGACAGAATGGGGTGTGTTATTGTACGTCTGAGTGACGCGTTTAACTAGTTGAGTCCAGGAAGCTTTCGGATTTTCTAGATAAGCTAGTCTGAGCTTGCCTGTAATGGTCGCATTTAAGCGTTCTATTAAACCGTTTGCTTGTGGGTTATTGCTGGTAGTTAGTAGAGGTTGTATACCATGCATTATTAGAAATTTACGGAATTTTTCTTAGGTAAAAGCGGGCGCTCTGTCAGATAACAGACGTTTTGGAGATCCTTGCTGTAGTACAGTCTTGAGGGTTTGAATGTACGTTAGGGTACTGGTGGACTTCGATGGAAAGGTCCAAGCATATCGCGTTAAATGATTCACTATTACGTGTAGATAGGTCTTGGAGTGTCCATATTTCGAAAATCCAGCTATGGTATCTATAGAGATTAAGTCGAATGGTTGTTGAGGTGGTGGAATTTGTCCGAGGGCACCATAGGGTTTACCTTTGGGCCTTTTAATGATTTGGCAGGTGTGACACGATCTGACAAATTTTTCTATAGATTTAGAGATACCTTTCCAGTAGTACTGGGTAGTAATTATGCGGGTCATCTGAGAGATGCCTGGGTGGTTATATTCTTGGTGAACTTTGTTCATGAGAGTATGTTGCAGGTTTTCGGGAATTATTATTTTAGTTACACCTTTTCGGGTAATGGTATGTAAGCCGTTTGTATCAATGTTGAAGGGGGATGCTGTTGGTTGATGCTGTTTTATAATATCAGTACTGATAAATCCTACAAAGGGGTTTCTTGAGAGTAGATCTGCCTCATACTGTTGACTGCCTTTGATGTAGTGTATTTCGTAATTATAGGTAGATAGTCTCAGGCTCCATCTAAATAGTCGGCCTGACGGATTTTTTATAGTTTTAAGCCATTGTAAAGCTTGGTGATCTGTGTATATGGTGAATTTTATACCGGTGAGGTATATTCGGAATTTGTCTACACTTTCGACGATGGCGAGGCACTCGAGTTCGGAAACGGTGTAGTTTCTCTCATGTGCTCTAAGGGCGCGGCTAAAATATTTGGCAGGTGTGACACGATCTGACAAATTTTTCTATAGATTTAGAGATACCTTTCCAGTAGTACTGGGTAGTAATTATGCGGGTCATCTGAGAGATGCCTGGGTGGTTATATTCTTGGTGAACTTTGTGCACAGGATGTATTTGTCCGTCTGGATGTACCTGTTTGAGTATGCCGGCAATCCCTTGGGTGGATGCGTCGCAATAAAGGCGGCATGGTAAACCGACTTGATACAAGTGTAGTACTGGTTTACTGGTTAAACTCTCTTTGAGAGTGGTGAAAGCTCGTTGACAGTCTGGGTTCCAATTCCATTTTACATCCTTTTTAAGTAGTTTATTTAAAGGTGCTCGTAAGCGGGCATAATCTGCTATAAACTTATTATAAACGTTTACTGCTCCTAAAAATGATTGTAGTGTTTTTTGATTGGTAGGTGGTTTTATGGCATTTATGGTATCAAGGTTGCGCGTCTGTGGTGCATAAGTACCTGCGGTAACAGTGTATCCTAAGAAATCTATATTTGTTTTAAAAAATGAACATTTATTATAATTAAGTTTGATGTTTTCGTGTTGACACACTGTTAGAAATTGTTGTAGGTGTTGTAGATGATCCTCTAGGGTGTCAGAAAAAATAATGAAATCGTCGAAGTAATGGGTAACAAAATTTAGTTTATATTTTTGCATGACCTGGTTTATGGCACGATGGTATATCTGTGGTGAATTTTTAAATCCGTAAGGAAGTCTACAAAATTCGTACTGACTATCTAACGTCACGAAAGCTAGTAGATTACGTGAGTTAGGTTCTATTTCCACTTGCCAATATGCGGATGCTATATCTACAGAAGAGTAATATTTGGCTTTTGACAATTTGTCAAGAATGGTTTCTATTAAAGGTAAAGGATGTACGTCTGGAGCGATGATTTCATTAAGTTTTCTGTAATCAATACAGAAACGTTTCGTTTGGTCACGTTTGGTAACAAGCGTTATGGGACTGGCATAAGGTGAAACTGACGGGGCAATGATTCCATATTGGAGCATATGTTCTATTTGGGTTTGTATTTCTTGTTGGTCGTGTAGTGGCACTCTATATGGGCGTAATGCTATTATTTTATCTGTGGTGGTATTGATTTTTACCGGTGGTATGTTCAATTTGGGCACATTGTATTTATTAGTAGAGAACACTTGCGAGAATTCATATAGAATTCGGTGGAGTTCGTGTGGACAATGTTCTAACTGAGGTGCCGCATTAGAAGGTATAGAAATCTCAATATCATGGGTAGGAGATATAGGGGGTGAACATATAATTGGAGTAGAGTCCGCCACGTGTAAACAGGACTGGTGCGAGGGGAAAGTGGTAAACATATCAGTTTCCCTCGGTTGAGTGGGACATAAATCCTGTTTGCACTTGGTGAACTTATAGACATTCGTTGGGAGAGCATCATTATTTTGATAAATTTGGAGATTATTAAAATCTATAATTAATTTAAATATTTTAAGGGTATTAATAGATAAAATACCAAAAGGTAGTGAAGCTTCTACTATAAAAAATTTTAGTTTTTGGGTGAGGTTACCGATTTTAAGTTTTAAAAAAATATATCCAAGGGTATTTACATTGTGTGCTATTGCATTTATAGTTAAACTGTACTGATGGATAATAATTTTATATGGTAATCTATTTTCTATGGTTCTTAAAATATCTAAGTTAAGTAGGTTTATAGATGCTCCCGTATCTATTAAAAAGGGCAAATTTACATTTGGTGACAGTTCAGTCCATATTATAAGCTGTTCAACGAAAATAAGTTTCAGGTTTTCCTACCGATGAGCTGCTCGCGGGGCTTGCAGAGTCGTCTTGGCTTGCAGCTTGGACTTGGGGAACATGGCCCGGAGGTTGGACCTTGGGCCGGGTGTGGGTACCACGTTTTGGTACAGTGGTTGTGTGTGGTCGGGCGCTGTAGACTGGGCGTGTTTGGTCCCGTGGGAACCGTTGTTCACACTGGGAGTGCCAGTGCATGGCATTGCAATACTTGCAAGGCGAGGGGGGAGGTGTAACTGGGTACGTTACACGTGATGGCCGCTGGTTGTTGTACCGCGGTGGTGGGTTGTGGTAGGTGGGGTGTGGAGCCTTGTCTACTTGGCGCTGGTTCACTGCACTGGTGGCACACTGAGTTATTCTTGACACTAGGTCGAACCATTCCTTAATGGTGTTTGGCTGCACAGTTGCGACTAATCGCTGGTCTGCGACGGGTAGTCCGTCGGTCAGAGATTCAATTAAAATGTCGGCGGGTAGGTCGAGTTTCATACCCATAACCGTTTTGTTTTGGTAGTAGTTTTCAAGGGACATTTGGTGTGTCAATTTGATTGCCAAAAAGCGTGCAAACGACGCTTCTGTCTTTGCTGGGAATAAGTCTATCAATCTCTGGCGGGCTTCAATATAATATAACCTATCTAACCGTAGGCTTCGGAAATATTGGAGGGGCTTACCTTGTAGGTAGCAGGGTAATTTGCGTAGGCGATCTGTGTAGGTCAGTTCAGTTCGGTCTGCTTGGGCATCGAAGTTGTCGAAAAAGCTTTGGGCTTCAAAAGTACCATCGTATGGACTTACGTCTATCTCCCTAGGAGATCGGGCGACCAGTAACTTACTCAGGGTTTCGGCGATCTGTGTCAGCGGGTCTGCGGAGGTATCTTGGGGCGGCGACGTTTCCTCCTCTTCCAATGTCGTCTCTTGTTTGGGGATAGTTTGTTCGGCTGTATCGTTGGACGGGTTGGTTTGCTCCTCCATCCTGCTTCTTGGCTCTTTTCTACCTGGACAGTCTTTTTACCTTCTTCGTTGTGGTTATCCTGTCGACTCTCTGTAATAATGTGTTGAGTCGACTTATCTGTGATTAGGGATCTTCCCGCACAGGTTCGAATCCTGTCGACTCTCTGTAATAATATGTTGAAGCTCTGGTTGACTCTTGTAGAACCTCGTCGACTCTCGCTATAAGTTGTGGCAACCGAGGGTCAAACCTGTAGTAACCGAGAGGGACAGTCAGGGGTGGAGAGTTTTCCAGTACCTCTCTGCACCTTGTAGGACCTTTAACAGTTCTCACAAAGTACAGGCAGTCGTGGTCGAGGCAGAGTGGAAAAGCTTGGGAATGTCCACACACACAAAACGAAGCGACACAGTTGAAAGAAGGAAAGTTCCTTGAATAGATAAAAAGACGAGCCAAAAGCAAAGATGGAGATCGAGAAGGTTTCTTACTGTTTTACATGGTCGATGAGTTGGTGACAACCGGCGACACGCGGATGGGGAACTGACTGGAACTGAATTGGCTGTTGCTACGTGGGGTCCTATTTATACAACTCTTTTGGACCAGGAAGGGGACCAGGAAGTATTGCCTTTCTGCACGTGTCCGTTAATCGACACTGGCACCGGTCTGTCGGCTTCCATCTATCTTTAGAAGTTACTTTGTGATTCTCTCAATCTTGCTTTTAACTCAGCTTTTAATCTATTATATAGTTTTATTTATTCATCCTCAGTACATTACATATGGGGATACAAGGACACAAGTCAATTATGCGTATAATTAGTTATAGTTTATAATTAGTTCTATATACAACATGACAATCTTGTTATACGTATTACATAATATAGGGTTATTGGTTTAAATTATCATATATATATATTTGAAATCTTATTTTATAAGTTTAAATTGTGAAATGATATATGAGAAAGCTAATATTGAAATTATAAAACGACTCTATGTAAATTTTTTTGTTGTTGTTTTTCTTTGGCCGACACAAAACTTTTTGTAAATATGTAAATACGTTATCATGTCTTTTATTTTCTAAAGAAAGGGGTATTTATTCCTCTCAAAAATAAAAATTAACATGGTAACATTTCATTTTATATTACCCCTAAGTACTACTACCTATTTTTTAAATATAACATATGGGTTAGCCAAATATCAGGGAACAGGCTAAATCTACGTTTAGTTGATTTCTGTTCCACTAGATGGCGCTCTGCCATCTAAAAAAATCATGTGAACGTGGTAAGGATATGCCTTTTTGATTTTAACAACGAACACCTGACGTTTTTTATTATTTTTTTCCACATACGCACACATATGCGTTAGGGTCAAACTATTCCTTTATAATTTATTTTTTCAAATTTTATTGGATACAGTATTTGTTTCTTATAAAATGGCGCCCAAATTAACAACAATTGGTAACCAAGCACACAAGATAAAAAAAGCTCAAAGTGATAAAAAGCAATGCGACTCAAAATGTTCTTCAAAGCGATCTTACTTCTTCTCCTCGCCCTCAGCGCCCAAGCCACCGACCCAGGACGCCTGGATTTCAGGCAGAAACTCGACTACCTCATCGCCCACTGGAACGACGTCCTCGTAGTGGCCCTGGCCGTTCTCTGCGCCATCGCAATGACACTCTGCCTCTGCAGACTTTCGGAAAAAGATCCAGGAATCCCGGAAGGCCCCAGGAAGCCACCGATCCAGGAATGCCCATCTACCATCATCGACATAGAGGACCCCCCGACCCTGGATGCCCCCCCCCCCCCCCCCGCACCTAACATAAACTAAAAAAAGAAGACTGTCGTCTTTATTGCGACTTGGATAAACCAATAAATGGTTGCGGGGCACATACGCACACACACACACTCGAGCGTGCGGCCACGCTTTTGCGGGCTCCGCCATTTTCGCCTCTGGAGTGTGTGTAAAAGGCGCTTACCATCACGAGTTTGGTACCAGAAGAACCCTCTCGATCCGCTGAACAAGTGCCTGAAAGGCCCAGCACTGGATCTCAACCAGGCGAGGAGTTATCGCCGAAAAAAGGAATCATAGAGAATTCTTCTCTAGAATTTTCTATGGAATATCGAACACATGCAAGCCCGCCGGCGCGCGAGGCGCATGGAACGCTGGCTGCCGCGCGGGGTGAGGTCACGGCGCCGCCGACTGCTGCTTCTTCCAGCGAGAATTTAGCCGACCCGGCCTCGCTCAACTGGGCCGACAGCGAGATGGCGGAAGTCGACGCCAACGACGACTACACCGTTGTGAAGAGCAAGAAAAGGCGCCTCTCTTCAACACCTGAGCAGGCCGCAAAGCAGGCAAGCAGGCCTGCTGAGAAACGCGGCCCCCAGCAGCAGAAGCGGACAACAGGGCCGAGGTCAATGCCGCCCCAGGAAATCAAGGCGACGCGCGCCAACATCGCCGACGCCAGGGCGAGGCAGGCCAATACCAACCATGAGAACTACGTCTTCGTGGAGCTGTGCCCAGACATCCCGGACTACTCCTACCTCCGGGCAATCGGCGACCTGGTCGGAGGGCCCAAAAACATCGCCCACTTTGGCAGGATGAACGGCCACTACATCGTGGGCCTCGCGAGCAAGAACCTTGCGAGCCGTTTGGTGGAGGAGGGCCTGAACATCGAGGGAACACTCCTCAAGGTCTTCCCCTTCCGCAAGAGGGCCGAAAGGATCATCGTGGCCAATCTCCCCGGCTTTGTAGAGGACGCCACCATCGTGCAGGCTCTGCGTGAATACGGAGACATCACCTCCATCGCCCCCATCATGATCAAAATGGGGGAGTTCGCCTTCAGCGACGGCCGCCGGGAGGCGTTCATTCTGCTCCGCGAGGGCGTAAGGCTGGAGACGCTGCCCACCCGTCTGACCATCCACTCCAAGGGAGACACCCTGTCGGCCTTCCTCTCCTTTGGAATCAAGTGTTCCAAATGCGGTAAACAGGGCCACCGCAGAGCCAACTGTCCAGCGCTCGCCAGGCAAGGGAACGGCAGCCCCAGGCAAGCAGCGTCTCCCACCGACGCAAGGCCCCCCCTCCCTCCTCCTCAGCGACCAAGGAAGCCGGCACCTGCGCCCGCAACACCGGCGTCCCCTGTCCAACCGGCGAAGACTTCGGCCGAGGCTCAGGCGATCCCCTCGGCACACCAGCCTGCCGAACAAATTGATCTCACCCACCCCGCCCCTGCTGCCCACCCTGCTCCCCTGGCTGCCCTGCGGCCCCCCCGAGCCTCGCATCCCTCCGCTCGACCAGGAGATGTCGGTGGAGAAGCTGTCCTCACCTCCCGCCACGCCTGCCCGGGGAAAGGCCGCACTCGAACAGCTGCTGGAGCACCTCGGGAAGTCCCCCAACCCCTCCATCAACTGGGACAAGCTGCCCGACCTGAACTGCGAGGAGGCTCAGAAGCTCCTCACCTCTGAGACCACCATGAAGAGGCGAGCGCCCACGCTAACAGAGGAACAGTTCACCGCCCTCGAAAAATTGCACGAAACCATCAAGGCCTTGTGCCCAGACTCCAACTCCACCATCCGCAAAACCCTCCAGAAGACCAGGAAGGTGCTGCGTGAAGGACGGCCCCAATGAGTTACCGCGTCGCCACCATCAACGCGCGAGGGCTCGCCACTCGGAGGAGGAGCCTTGCCCTTTGTCATCTCCTCAGGCAACATCACGTGGACATCGCGTTTGTCCAGGAGACAAACGCATTTCATCCGGGCAGCGGCCAAGACCTCTGCCTCGGCTACAGTGCTGTTGTGTTGGCCCATCCCGTAGCCATCTCGGGATCCGGACTCGCCTGCGTCTTCGGACCAGGCGTAGCCGTGCTACATCAACGCATCCTGTGGCCGGGCCACATCGCCTTGGCAACAATAGATGTCCACGGCGAGGAAATGACGGCCATCGCCGTTCATCTGGCGCATGAACCCCGGGAGAGAAACCGACAACTGGAGCTCCTGTCGGCGACAGCGGCACAGGAAGAGGAGGGGGCCTGTTGGATCATCGGCGACTTTAACATCAGGGATCGGGGCCCCTCATCATCATCATCATCATCGGATGCCCTCGCCGCTCTTCTGGACCTGGCCGCGCTGGTCGACGTGGCCACCCAGTTCGACGCCGCCCACCTGCCCACCAGAGTCTCCATGCACGGCGACCAAGTCGAATCCAACCGCCTGGACCGGATCCTCGTCCCTGCTGGAGTCCTGGATCGCGTGTCCATCTACGCGACCAGCCACTACCACCTCTCGGACCACCGCCTCGTGCTGCTCCAGGTGGGCCCGCCCACCACCGCCGTCTCCTCCCCCACCCAGCCTCGCTTGGCCGCGATGCTCCGCTCGGGCCTTGCTCTCGAACATCTGGCTGGTTACATCCGGGAGTTGGAGGAAGACACAGCGCACGATGACGACGACGGGACCTTCTGGGATAGGTGGACCTCCATCAAGGCGGGGCTGCTGGCGGAGGCCAGATCCCTGCACGACCCACGCCACGCTGCCAACGACAGCTACGTCTACAGGGCGAGACGTTACATCGCGGCGCAGCTCGAGGCCTCCTCCATCCGGGCCGACTACCCATCGCTGCCGGACCTAGCACGCGCCATCCGCCTCCGACGCCCGGTCAGCGTCATCAGGGACGAGCAGGATAACATCATCGAGGGCCCCGAGCTTCGGCAGAGGGCGTTCGCGACCTTCCAGCCCCGCTTCGCCCGTCCCACCAGCGATCCAGCTGCGGGAGCTGCCTTCATCGCTAGCAGCGCGCCCACCACCACCCGCGAGCTGAGTGAGGAGGACCCGCTTCACCGGCCGGACATCAGCCCCAGCGAGATCGCCAACGCTATCGAGCACCTCCCTCGCGGAAAGGCCCCCGGCTGGGATGGCTTGCCGTGCGAGCTCCTCGTCGCCTTCAGCGAGGACTTCTTCGCGGAAGCTCTGGCCCGGGTGTTCGCAGCATCACGGCTCCGAGGTGCCCTGCCTCCGTCGACGCGGCGCAGCTCCATCTGCCTCGTGCCCAAGGCCCGCGGAGGTCGCGGCCTTGATGGCTACAGGCCCGTCGCGCTGCCCTCGGCCGACTACAGGGTCCTGGCCGCCATCCTTCACCGGCGCCTCAAGCCCCACTTGCGGACCCTTGTGCCGGAATGCCAGACCTACGCCGTCCCCGGGAGGTCCCCGTCATGGAACATCGCCATGGTGACGGACGCCATCGAGGAGGCCACCGCCCTGGGCTCGCCGCTGGCCGTCATGGGCGTCGACCTAGAGTCCGCCTTTGACTCATTGGACCGCGGCTTCCTGGAGTCCCTGCTAACATCCCTCCGCCTCCCGCCGGCCTTCATGGCCTGGATTAACATCCTCTACGCCGGGGCGGACGCCACCATCCGGGTCGGAGGCTTTCATACAACAGCCTTCCCCCTTCTCAACGGCCTCAGGCAGGGTTGCGCCGTAAGCGCCGCACTCTTCAGCATCGCCACGGGGCCGCTGCTACGTCGCCTGGAGTTGACCCTCGGCGTGGGCAATGTCATCGCCTACGCCGACGACATCGTCCTCCTATTCCATCGCGACGGAGACTTCGAGCGGGTGGCGACCGTTTTCGAAGATTACAGGCAGGCCTCCGGAATCGGCGTGAACCTCGGGAAGAGCGCTGGCCTCTGGTGCGGCGCCTGGCGCAACCGCGGCGACTCCCCTCTCGGCGCCTCCTGGTCGACCACCTCCATCAGGGTCCTCGGGCTCGACATCGCCCCCAGGAGCACCGTCATCCACCGGGAGCAGCATCTCCTGGCCCTCCTGGAGACTGCATGCCGCAAATGGACGCCCTTCACCCGCGGCCTCTCCCTCGTCGGGCGAGCAAGAGCGGCGAACACGCTGGTGGGGTCTGTCATCCAGCACCACCTGCATGGATACCTTCTATCACCCCCGACCATCGCCAAGCTGCAGGCCCGACTGGCGAGATTCGTCTGGGGACAGGACCACACGGCGTGGCTTCCCGCCGATGTAATGGCGAGGCCAGTTGCCATCGGAGGCCTCGGCCTCCTCGACCTCGCGACCCAGCTCCAGCTCGCCTGCCTCAAGGGGGTGCAGGTCGCGCTCCGCGGGGGCAGAAATGCCTTCAGCTGGCTGGTCGGCGGCAACAGCGGGGAAGCCTGGATCCACCCTCCACCGGACGGTACCCGTCTCCAGCCCCGCCGTCTCCGGTTGCTGAAGCTATGGGAGGAGGCCTCCAACATCCTGGGCCTCAACCACCGGGCGGTCCCCACGGCTCAGCTGCTGGACCTCCCCATCATCGGCGGCTGCCGGTTCCTCCGCCCTCCCGACCTCCTGGCCCCTGCCCGCTGGCGCGGAGCCCGAGTCCGGGATCTCATCGTGGAGGAAAATCTCATCGCCCGCCCAACGCGCTCGGCCCTGGCTGACGCCGCGACCCTGGGCGCCTTCTGCCGGAGGCTGACCTCCGAGAACGCCGTGGGCTTCGGGACGGAGTCTACGCCCTTATCTAGCTCCTTAGCTGCGGCCGTGGTGCTGCGGGGGACGGCTACGCCGTTCCTCAACGGCCTCACGACCCGCTCGGCCCGACGGGCCCTGGATCGCCCGCGCCTCGCCGCCACGCCCATCTCCAGATTCCTGGCGAGATGGACGCCCACCATCAATCCATCATCCAGGATCGACTGGGCCTCATTGCGGCGTTGCGCCTACTCGGGCCACGAGGCTGACGCGGCCCTCAAGTTGGCCCTCCACGCCCTCCCCCATCCGGCCCATCCTGCCTCGGTCGGCCCCTCCTGTCCTGCCTGCGGGTCCATCGACCGCTCCCTCAGCCACCGTTACTGGTGCTGTCCCTCCATCAGGCCTCTAATTAGAGAGGCCTTCAACATCATAGGGCGGCCCCCTGACCTGCAGGCTTGGATCTTCGGCGGGTCCGGCCTTGAGGACGACGCCCTTTCCATCCTGGCCTCGGCAAAGTTGCGAATCTATCGCTGCTTTGTCCAGGTTGGGCTCGGAGAAGCGGTGGAGGACCCGCTCATCGCCTGGTCCAGGACCCTCCAGCGCCGCGGACTCCTACCTTTGTCCCTCTTGTAAATTTGTTTCATTTATGTATATATTTAATAATTTTCTTCTCTTCCTCTCTCTCTCATGTGAGATGTAATATTGTCTAAGATGACAATAAATATTGTTTAATTGTCAATTGTCACACAAACACATATATATATTATGAAAAAGGCATCTCCTTATTGTGCAACTGAAAGTTGCTGATGAAAATACCCATCCATTTGACCAATTCTGGAATAATTAAAAAATCAACGAGAATAGTTTATATTTATCCCGATAGATGGCGCAAGCCATCAGCAAATTTCAGTTGCACGATAAGGAGATGCCTTTTTCATAATTTATGCACCATATCTCAGTACAATATCGCATTTGTACTATTTTTTCATATATTTAACACATCGTAATTTATCCAGGTTTGATATGGCAAGTATTGTATTGTGGCGTAGGTGTGAAAGTTCCTCCAACAGGAATAATTCCCCACTGTGGGTTAACCAATAGAAAGGCAGGCCAATGAATTATGGAAGACCATGTGGCAGACGATGGAGTTGAATTATTAAAGAATTTTCTATAAGGAGAGAACGCTGTGTCCATTCAATATCTCGCTTGGAACGTGAGAAATTCCTCTACTTTTTCTCTTCTCCTATTATTTAATTCACGTTTCGAACATCAATTTTTAGACCAAATTTATAATGTTATTCTGTGATGAAATATATCTAAAAAAAATTGTATTGCGAAATTTATTTAACTGAAAAATTTTTCAGTTGATTTTTATCCCCCATATTTGAGGCAATCTAATGAAATAAAATATCTCAGTTATTTTAAAGCAGTTGAAATTGAGATATAAAAAAAGAACTTTATTTCATGTAATATTGAGGCTGGAATGGTTTTTACTGGGCAGAGGTTTTTTTTAACGTATATTTCGAGAGGTTTACCTGAATGTGTATATAAGGTATGTTAGGCTTAGCAAATATATACATATAAAATGAAAGTATTTGAAAGCACGAATGTTTCTTTTTTATACATAATACAAACTTCTACTGTCCTTACTGCGATGAAAAAAATATATTGGAGAGCTTGGCTCATCAGTGGTGAACCCTCCCAGCGGTTTCGCCAATTTAATCTACCAGACCGCTTTGTATTGTGTATAAAAGAAATATTCGTAATTTTAAAAACTTTCATTATATATATATATTATTTAAAAAATGAGATTTCTGTTGATTTTTGAATATATTGAGGATTATGTTATGGTAATGCAATCGTGGCAAAAATCTTGAAAGTATAATAATAAAAATAGTTTCGATCAGTAATTGCTTTAATTAAGTAAAGGAATATATAAAAAACATAATTTGATAAAAAAAAATACTGCCTGGCTTAAGGCGTAAGAATAAAAAAATAAACTTATTTACATAATTTACAAAAACGGTTTGAGCCGGCCATCGGGAAAGAGAGGAAATATCTTTATTTACAGGGCTGCTAACCAGAAGCCGGCCATCGGGAAACAACAAGAGTTTTTATAGGGTAAGCGTGACCTCTGGCGGTCGATTTAACAGAGTATTTGAATCTATGAAATATAATTTTAAATAAAATAATATTTTAATATAACATATTCTATATACAGTTACGAGCGTCATTCTTCATCTCTGTCACCGTTTGCTTTTTTTTTTAATGGCGCCCTCCTATTGGTTGGCTACGGTCACGCCACCTTTGCCCCCCCCCCACTCGATATTTCGTCTTTGTAACTATTGTGTTGGAGCGGGTCGCTCCCTAAATAAATGCATATATTAGATAATAACCAAATGGAATCCTCTCTTTCTTTTTCCCAGTAAGAGACGCCTACGGAAGCCAACAGTACATAGACAGATAAAGCACATAGGCTATAGTTATTAACTAACATATGCAATTATTTAAGGCGCCAGTTTATAATTGTAACAAATAGTATTTGAATCAAAACATTCACACAATCGGGTAAAACACGGGCGTTGCCCGGGTCATTCGGCTAGTATATATATATATAAATGGTGCGTTATTGCTTTGTGTTAAATATATACCTATCACATTGAGAATTAACAAAGTCCGAAAGTAGTTTGTATTCACATGCTTCAGTGATGAAGGAGATATCCATTTTGATACACACAAATATTTTTTTGAAAAAAAAGAGCAATCCATAAATAGATTTTCAATTAAAAAGACATATATTGGATCAAAATATAATATATTTACCAATATTTCAGTTGTGTGGCTGAACACCAACCTTTTACAAGGTATTATAACATATTTATATCAACAACAAATACAAATATTTATTATCAATTACAAGCAAAGATTTACATGTTTTATTATTATTACAGAAGCACAAAGTCTATCAGACTATTGTGCTATATTAGAATTATTTACATATATATCTTTAATTATTTACACGATGAATTAGTAGTGATTTATAAATCTGTGTACAAATTGCTCTAAACTTGCCAAAGTGTTCATAAGATTGAGTATATACAGAAAGATGGCATTATGTCAAAGTAAGCAATTTGGTTAGTCAGAGGGCAAGCCAACAAAAGATTTACATTTAAAGAACGTCTTGTTCCTACGACATAAAGTTTACAATCCAAAAACACAATTATTATATCTGATGACGTCAGCACCGATGATCAAAAGAGTTTTCAACAATGTATAATTTTGTTAATGGTTTTATAAAATTTTCAATTAAGAATTAACAATGAGTTTCTTACTATTGTTGTTGGAAAAATGAGGAGAAAGAAGAAAAAAACGTAATTATTTTTTATAAAAATCAAGTTTCTTTATTCTTTAAAAAAGCAATTAACATAACACAAGGAAGGGTAAAATTAAAAGTAGTTACATAGGCTGAATAAAAGTAGGTACGCGTCATCTAACAATGACCTTACCTATCGAGACCTAACACACACACACAAAGTTGCATATATACCCAAGCAGATATGTAAATTAGTGCAGTAACATCGGTCAAATAAATTACTACAGAGTAATACTTCGTAGATATATCTATATATATAAATGAATGTTTGTTTGTCCGGTATACAAATTCGCAGGAGTTCACTAATTCAAACCAAAATTTCGATACATAGGTAAAATAAAATACGGGGAAGACGATAGGCTATTTTAAAAAATATATAAATCAATTATTAAAACTATATATTCAAATTATTCTACTTAGCTCACGAACAGCGCCCTCTATCAAAGATTAGATTAATTTATGCTGATGCAAACAAATAGATAATGCTAATAACAAACAATTATTTAAAAAACTTATCTAAATATATATCACTCTGGTAGATATGCACACTGGTCAATCCCGGGGCGAAGCCCGGGTCACCCGTCTAGTTATATATATATATATATATATATATATATATATATATCATTATATAATTATAGATAGAATTGTTAATTTCAACGATTGTAGCCAAAACAAGTAAGTTTTCTAACAAAGTTGCTCTTTTATTCGCTCTTTTATGGATGAAACTCTTTGTCGTAGTTTCGGAAGCTATTTAGAAGAGCGACTTTTCTCGAATTCTTGGTTGCTTAACGTGTGGAACTAACACTTACCCACATACTCTTGTGTCGGTCAATGGCCACAACCTTGTAGAAATTGACATGGACCCAGCAGCTTTACACACCCAAGATAGTGGACATTGCTGTGATAGAGATGTATGGAGACATCTGAGACTCTTCATTGGACACGACAACAACAGAAAATTAACATAGACCCAGAGCAGCAGCTTTACACACCCAAGATAGAGGACACTGCTGTGATAGAGATGTATGGAGAAATCTGAGGTTCTTTATTAGACACGACAACAACAGAAAATTGACATGGACCCAGAGCAGCAGCTTTACACACCCAAGATAGAGAACATTGCGACTGCTGTAAAAGAGATGTACGGAGACATCTGAGACTCTTAATTGGACATGACAACAACAGAAAATTGATATGGACCCAGAACAGCAGCTTTACACACCCAAGATAGAGGACATTGCTGTGATAGAGATGTATGGAGACATCTGAGGCTCTTCATTGGACACGACAACAACAACAGAAAATTGACATGGACCTAGAACAGCAGCTTTACTACACACCCAAGATAGAGGACATTGCTGTGATAGAGATGTATGGAGACATCTTAAGCACTTCATTGGACACGACAACAACAACAGAAAATTGATATGGACCCAGAACAGCAGCTTTAAACACCCAAGATAGAGAACATTGCTGTGATAGAGATGAACATCTGAGGCTCTTCATTGGACACAACAGCAACGACAACAATAAAAGGAGCTTTATATTAATTCTTTATTACACACGTTTTTTTATATTTATCCATTCTTTATTTAAGTACATTTATTCCATTACCATAACACTGATATTAAATATACATTCTATAAGGATTCAATATAAAGGTAATTTCAGAATTTTCTAGACAAGTTTTAAATAATTATTTATTTTACATGATATATAGGTTTTTAACTTTTAATTAGACAATTTTAATTTATATTTAGACATTTTTCATTTTAATTTAGATACTTTTCATTTTAATTTAGGCACTTTCATTTTTATTTAGTCATTTTCAATTTTAATTTAGACACATGGACTTTTTATAGAAAAGTCCATGTGTCTAAATTAAAATTGAAAATGACTAAATAAAAATGAAAGTGACTAAATTAGAATGAAAAATGTCTAAATATAAATTTAAAATGTCTAATTAAAAGTTAAAAACCTATATATCATGTAAAATAAATAATTATTTAAAACTTGTATAGAAAATTCTGAAATTACCTTTTTAAAAGAGACATTTCTAAAAATAATTAATTTTCATATTTTCTTTCAGCCCAATGTATTTGAATACACTAAATTTATAAAAACGATTTAAACATTTTAAAAATGGGGCTATTTATTAAACACATTTCATTATACAATTTTTAAACGATAGCTATTTCCTCTCTAAAAAAATAAAAAATAAACAGTAAAACAGGAAAATATAGATAATATATATTCGTTTTTTATCTTATTCGCAAAAAAAATGTATAGAGAACGTAATTAATTCCTATTAATTTTCACTGAAAAAATTCAATGAATAGATTTTTTCAATAATTAATTATTTTTGACCAAATAATTAGCTTGTTTTTATTGTGGCGCTAATAGAGAGGAATGATTTATTATTTTTGGTGTGAGCCAATAAATTATCCTTGTTATTTACGGCGTGTGTGTAGGCCAATTTGGCCAATCTATATATACGCTATATTACCTATCTAGCTATTGTTGACAGCAAGGGTTAAGTATATTTCTTTATAACGCCATATTTGAAACGGTCTTTTGGTTATTTAATCCGGTTGCAATCTATTTAATATTTATGATTATCTTTCTAACCTGAAAGGTTCCTAATATATATTATTGTTTCTCTTTTTTATTTTTAATTATTTTTTCTTGTATAATATGCTTATACCTGTTTTTTTTTTATGTAAATCGACGCAATTATCCCTAGCCGGGATATCGCGTTTTGTGTGTTGAAATAAAAATAAAATCTTTAATATTTTTATATTTAAAATGTATTATATTATAATACACAAAATTTTAAACGTTTAAAAATATTGAAATTTTATATATTCTAAAAATATGTACGTATTTTATTTTAATACAGTATAAACATACTTATGTTTAATATAGAATTTCTATATTCAAAACATACCAATGATTAATATTATGGAAAACTCTATTTAGATTGTATTTTTATTTATTTTTAATCATTATTAATGTATATACAAGTAATATTGTATTATTTTATAGAAATATTTTTTTTTCAATATATTTAGTATTGTTTTATGTGTAGTTTTCAATGATTTTATACAACACCCAAAAAAAATGTTTTTTTTAATACATTGGTCAATATATATATATTGAGTATTTTTCTTTATATCGTTTTCACTTAGCGCACATATGTAAAGTTGGTAAATCTTTTTTTTTTTAAATACAAAATAAAAATTGAAAAAGGGGATAATCCCACGAAATATTTTTAAATGTTTTTATTATTTTTATTTCCCATAATCTCTCTGCGCAAGCTATTTACTACTCTAAGTATATATTTATTTACATATTGTATAATTGTAAAAACTGAGCAATTTAGCAGAATAATGTTTCTGTGAATTTTTAATATCTTGCTTCATTTGTTGTATGTTTTGTTGATTTGCATATCCATGCGTCAATATGTAGATATAACAAGATATACCATACCTTAAAAAAGTTAGATAAGACAATTAGGGCTTTAAATATACACTCGTGGAGTCTAAACTTAAGGAAGTTGTACCATGTATATCGGGACAATAACTCTGAAAGATATTACAGTGACCTTTATTGAAGACACACGAGATAATCAAGTGTGAACACAGCCTCTGTGTCCTTAAAGAAGGGGGGAACGTAAAACTAACAAACGACTTCTGAAATAGGAATGGTATTCTGTCTTGGCGGTATGGTACATATGAAAATCTAGTGTATATATCACTACATACATATTTACATATTTACTGCAATTTTATTCTTAAAAAAAAGAAAGCCAATCAGCATATGAAGTCACTATACAGTTTGTAAGAGATTATTTTATAAAATAACACAATATCCGTTGTCTAAATCATATGATAGTTGTGTGTGAGGTTTTATTTTGTTACAAATAATATATGCAACTTATTTCACCTGAGGAAGGTGGCAGTGAGGCTCCGAAATACCGGGGAGGTAAATAAATAACTATAGAATGTTTATAGAAAACCTATTTTTGCAGGTTGGAATTAAATATATAAATCCTGCAACCTTCTATTAAATTATTTATTCTAACGTTTCAGTGACTCGCTTTTACTATTTTACAAGGAAAACAAAGGGCGTCGGTGGAAGGATGGTGTGCCGTAAACCGTTGGTTTTCGACCATTACGACCCGGGATCGAATCCTGCATTGGGTACTTTTTTTCTAATAAAACAAATGTTCCAATGGCCCCCAATTCTTGCAAAATTACAACCCCACCAGCGAGTGCAAGTAAACAAACGGGGGCTCTGACACATTTGTAAGTGCAAAATCGAAATGCTTTCCACATGTGTAGATATGTGGTGCACTTAGAGTAAAAGCAGTCGCCAACTTCTACCCACCATGAATTATCATGGAATGTATACCACGTGTGTACTAAGGATAATAATTTTTTAAATATGAAAAACAAATTGTACAAAAGGTGAAATTGTACTGGGGGATCAGGTAGATAAATTAAGAAAAAAAAAGACATCTCCTGATTATGCAACTAAAAGTTGCAGATGACTTGACCCATACGTTACCGCCTCGCTAATTCCAACAATTTTTTCCAAGATTTAAAAGAAAAGAAAAAAGAAATATTAAATATCTAACGATCTATTTTTTTGAGTCTCTCTAAATGACCATAATTAAGTAATGCAGTGATAGGATTGCAAAGAAACAAGAACTCAGTGTAAAGATGGGGAAAGAAACCCGAGATTTCCCACCTCGACAGACATCTTGGTCACTCAATCCTCCATGTAAACATTGGGAGGGAAAAAATTTGTCCGCAAACATTTGCCACTTCACTCCATTCCCTAACTACAGGGTAATTGATTGGTTTTTTTTTTTTCAATCTCCTCTCTTTCTCTTTATCTTTCTTTGTTTTTTTTATAGTATTTTATTATTTTTTTTAGTTGGGTTTGTGTATTAATATGATGCATTAATAATACGCTATCTGTTATAAGAAATTTAAATTATTCTTGACGCGTATGTAAATATATTTTTAAATAAAACAGTTTTTTCTACTTATTTATTTATTTATTTATTTATTTCAATTCAAAACGGTATGTCCCCCTAGGGACACTTGCGCTAAATGTACATACAAATATAACAAAGAAAATATTCAACATGGAAAGATACATGGAAAGTAACTTAGAAAGATTCATAAATATTATTTACATATAGAGATATTCTTTGAATTTTATTTACAGTTACATCATTAAATTTAAATATATATATATGATAATTTAAACCAATAACCCTATATTATGTAATACGTATAACAAGCTTGTCATGTTGTATATAGAACTAATTATAAACTACAACTAATTATACGCATAATTGACGTATGTCCTTGTATCTCCAGATGTAATGTACTGAGGATGAATAAATAAAATATAATAGATTAAAAGCTAAGTTAAGAGCCAAAGAGAGAATCACAAGTGACTTCTAAAGATAGATTGGACCCCGACAGTCTGTCGCCAGTGTCCGGTGTCCATCGACACGTGCATGACCCAATTCTCTTAGTCAGAGCGGTCGTATAAAAAGGCCGCGTAGCAACAGCCAGTTCAGTTGAGTTCCAGTAAGTTCCCCATCTGCGTGTCGCCGGTTGTCACCAACTCATCGACGATGTAAAACAGTAAGAAACCTTCTCAATCTCCATCTTTGCTCTTGGCTCGCTTTTTATCTATTCAAGGAACTTTCTTTCAACTGTGTCTCTTCGTTTTGTGTGTGTGGACATTCCCAAGTTTCCACTCTGCCTCGACCACGACTGCCTGTACTTTGTGAGAACTGTTAAAGGTCCTACAAGGTGCAGAGAGGCTACTGGAAAACTCTCCACCCCTGACTGTCCCTCGCGGTTACTACAGGTTTGACCCTCGGTTGCCACAACTTATAGCGAGAGTCGACGAGGTTCTACAACAGGCTTACCAAACCCCAACATATTATTACAGAGAGTCGACAGGATCTCAACACAATATTACAGCTAGTCGACAGGATCCCTAATCACAGATAAGTCGACTCAACACAATATTACAGATAGTCGACAGGATTACCACAACGAAGGAGACCACAACAAAGAAGGTAAAAAGACTGTCCAGATAGATAGAAGAGCCAAGAAGCAAGATGGAGGAACAAGCACGCCATTCCAACAAAACGACCAAGCAATCTTCCCCCCAACGACACAGCCGAACATCCCGCAAAATAAGCCGGTGAGAAGTTACCCACCTTCGACCTTACAACACAACCATCCAGACGACATGCCACCATCGCCAAACAGAAGTCACAAGCTTCTACAAGCTCTACATGGGACGCCTTCCACGTCATCAGGACAACAACCAAAGACCAAGTCCCCTGACTGAACAATCATAAAAACTGTGAGTTTTTAAAAAATCTACTTAACACTCTCTTCATGCTAACAACTTGATTTTCCATAAATATAATGTTTATTTTTACTGTAATTATTTTTAAATCAAACTTTACCATTTTTATAGCATTTCAATTCAAATTTTAAATATTGTACACCCTCATTTATCAATTTTTACTTTATTTTAAGCAACTTATAAATTTTAATTCATTACTTGCAATCTTACAGTTTTAAAAAAATCATATTATATTTAAATTACTCGAATCATAATTCTAAACTTATTTATGTGTTTCTCTTAATACCTTATTTTTATACCAAAAAACACCAATGTCTTAATTAAATACACCAAACTTTGCAAAAAAACCATTGTAATGTTCATTATTTTATGTAAACGCCCCATTCACCTTTTGTCAGTATCACGCCATTACTCTTTTACAAGGATAATTTTCGCACAAACATAAGCAACGATTTAAAAAATATATTCAAATCTTAATAAACATAGGTGAAACGCATTTTTTAAAAAAATACAAAAATCGAAAGATACAATATCTTCAAAAGCACAACTAGAAAAGTAACTGTCCTTCCCCAAAACAAGTTAAAAATTCCAGCATAGCTACACTCCCCCATCACTTTCTCCAATTGGCCACATCTATTAACGCGCGATTTAACAACATCCAATTTCGAGCCACACGAGCTCCATATCGTCGCGAACACAAAGATTTCACGATAAACATACCACCTCTATAACAATCTGAAAATTCTCGATGTGTTTTGTACAACCACCACCCATGACTAATAAATTTGTTATTCATTCGAAAACAAGTTAGATGCTGTACCCAAAAACGAAGATTTCACGTGACACCTTTCCATAAAACACCCACTAGTGTTACACAGCGCACCACAACAATTTTCTCACTTAACAGGCCCAAGACGCCTTCATGCCTGTGACACCTCACCAAAAGCGTGTCTACGTTGAAGTCGCACTTTTACGCACATCTAACCTGACATCATTGATTAACATTTTTTTTAATAAGTCCGCAACAACGTCGAAACACAACACTTGCGAACACCGAGAAGACTATATTTTCAAACAGGCGAGAGAAGATAACTCAACTCGGGACGTAGGCCAGACATGGGATCATGTGACAGTCGGTAACAAAGGGTCGGCAACAAAGGACCGCCTACGTAAATAAACAACCCAGCTATGCCGGTCGGCAACCGCCATGTTAAAATGACACCTCCAATTCCAGTTCGCCTGTACCTGAAACTCGTGGCCCAGCTCGCAGAATGGATAGATTGCAGCACTTATAACTAATTGACTTACCAATCATTACCCCATTTACTTATTAATTTGAACTTTAATATTGAAATATTATAACACTTTATATCTTTAATTATCATTATGTGTTTTACAACTTTTACATTATTTTCACGCCCAGTATGGAATATTTTTCTAAACTAGAACGCCATCTTTTATGATGTTAACCCTTTATTGTTATATATTACAATCATCTTCGTCAATACCATCCAATTTTAAGAATCAAGATCGCTCCCCGTCTGGTCTCACATAATATAATCGGGAAGATCTGGCAAAGACCAACTTCTCAGACCGGACCAAAGCGACATAGGGCCACATTGCCTCCCCATAGGTCAAACTAAAGACACCAATAATCTTGGACCTACACCTAGACATTGTGTGAATATGTTCCTTTCTTTTTTTTCAGGAACGAATATTTTTTGTTTTCTTTTAACTTTTCTTCAAAAGAGACATTTTTTGCTCCATTTGTTACTACTTAACATTTAGCTAATTATTATATCTTTTATATTTTGCTAATTCATTATTATATCTTTTATATATTACTAATTCTAATTATTATATCTTTTATATTTTGCTAATTCATTATTATGTCTTTTGTATATTACATGTTTGATTTTATCCCCTTATACTGTTGTTATCCGCAATCATATTTCTATCTTTTTATTCACTATATTTTTGTTTAAATAACTTTATTATATGACAATGTTTATCATCAACTATCGGGCATCTACAACAATCGTTTTCAACAATCATATTCTTTAACTAATTCCCTATACTTTCTCACTACCTATTTCAGCCATTGCTAGAAACGACAGTACTGCTTGACAATTTTTCTTTTGATTTCGTAATTCAACAAACTCTTTGAAAACACCGTTCCCCAGAAGTACAAGTCTCGACTTTTTGGTCTGAACACGTTTCAAAAGTTTATTTCAATCATCCGCAGAGCACATCACCAACGCATGCACAAAGCGTTCACTTTTTTCAATTTTCAATTTTTTTTTGCAGCTCTAGCGGACCACAATCAACCTTTGATTTCAAGTCAAGTCAGACCACTTACTGTCGCTACAACAATTCTACTTATCGCATGGCTCTACCACCCCTTTCAAGCATATTAATTCTTTTCTTCAACATCTTTTCAACCCAATAACCCTACAATTGTGTCAAAGCACTGTAACCTTATACAGGATCACAGGTGAAACATTGCCTAGGAAGACGCACAAGTCTATATCCTCGCTTTGCACCTGGATCTCAGTATTTGATTGTCTGTGCAACACTTACAATTGCATATTCTTCAACCCCTAACCCTTTCCAACGCCCGCCAACAATCTCTTAGAACATCATCATTATTTTTTTTAGCAAACAAAGGTTTTACCTACAGTTCTCTTTTATAATGAATATCATAACTTTTAAATTAAACATAAGTTTTATTGTTATAATTTTCAGATATAGCCAAATAAACATCTTGTTATAGCCCTTTTCCCTCACAGTTTTAATTAATTAAAATAAATTCTAATTACTTACCTGTGTTAGAGAGGCTTTACCCGCTTAAACCCGGATAAACCCTTTCACTCACGGGGCCCATCTATGATAATTTAAACCAATAACCCTATATTATGTAATACGTATAACAAGCTTGTCATGTTGTATATAGAACTAATTATAAACTACAACTAATTATACGCATAATTGACGTATGTCCTTGTATCTCCAGATGTAATGTACTGAGGATGAATAAATAAAATATAATAGATTAAAAGCTAAGTTAAGAGCCAAAGAGAGAATCACAAGTGACTTCTAAAGATAGATTGGACCCCGACAGTCTGTCGCCAGTGTCCGGTGTCCATCGACACGTGCATGACCCAATTCTCTTAGTCAGAGCGGTCGTATAAAAAGGCCGCGTAGCAACAGCCAGTTCAGTTGAGTTCCAGTAAGTTCCCCATCTGCGTGTCGCCGGTTGTCACCAACTCATCGACGATGTAAAACAGTAAGAAACCTTCTCAATCTCCATCTTTGCTCTTGGCTCGCTTTTTATCTATTCAAGGAACTTTCTTTCAACTGTGTCTCTTCGTTTTGTGTGTGTGGACATTCCCAAGTTTCCACTCTGCCTCGACCACGACTGCCTGTACTTTGTGAGAACTGTTAAAGGTCCTACAAGGTGCAGAGAGGCTACTGGAAAACTCTCCACCCCTGACTGTCCCTCGCGGTTACTACAGGTTTGACCCTCGGTTGCCACAACTTATAGCGAGAGTCGACGAGGTTCTACAACAGGCTTACCAAACCCCAACATATTATTACAGAGAGTCGACAGGATCTCAACACAATATTACAGCTAGTCGACAGGATCCCTAATCACAGATAAGTCGACTCAACACAATATTACATATACATATATACACACATATACACGCATACACCTATATATTGTTTACAACCACAAGATATGTCAAATATTTCCTTGAGATCGTTACATCAAAGACCATTTTTCTTATTGAAATCCAAAATATATTTACAAAGGAAATTAAATTTGATAATACTCTAGTTCCCCAGATTCTCTCCCCCTTGACACATTGTAAATAACATTGCTGTAACTATTGTATATACCCACTTCTACTTGGAGAAGTTGTATAAGACCAAAGGGTCATAACAGGGACTTTTGTTGTTGTTATTACTGTTATTCTTGTATGTATCCTACATTTCCGTGCTTGGAGAATCCGTATAAGACTGTCTTAATAAAGCTTTTTGTTGTTGTTGTATATACCCTCTTCTACTTGGAGAAGTTGTATAAGACCAAAGGGTCATAACAGGGACTTTTGTTGTTGTTATTACTGTTATTCTTGTATGTATCCTACATTTCCGTGCTTGGAGAATCCGTATAAGACTGTCTTAATAAAGCTTTTTGTTGTTGTTGTATATACCCTCTTCTACTTGGAGAAGTTGTATAAGACCAAAGGGTCATAACAGGGACTTTTGTTGTTGTTATTATTCTTGTATGTACCCTACATTTCCGTGCTTGGATAATCCGTATAAGACTAAAATGTCTTAATAAAGCTTTTTGTTGTTGTTGTATATACCCTCTTCTACTTGGAGAAGTTGTATAAGACCAAAGGGTCATAACAGGGACTTTGTTGTTGTTATTACTGTATGTACCCTACATTTCCGTGCTTGGAGAATCCGTATAAGACTGTCTTAATAAAGCTTTTTGTTGTTGTTGTTGTATATACCCTCTTCTACTTGGAGAAGCTGTATAAGACCAAAGGGTCATAACAGGGACTTTTGTTGTTGTTATTACTGTTATTCTTGCATGTACCCTACATTTCCGTGCTTGGAGAATCCGTATAAGACTGTCTTAATAAAGCTTTTTGTTGTTGTTGTATATACCCTCTTCTACTTGGAGAAGTTGTATAAGACCAAAGGGTCATAACAGGGACTTTTGTTGTTGTTATTATTCTTGTATGTACCCTACATTTCCGTGCTTGGAGAATCCGTATAAGACTAAAATATCTTAATAAAGCTTTTTGTTGTTGTTGTATATACCCTCTTCTACTTGGAGAAGTTGTATAAGACCAAAGGGTCATAACAGGGACTTTTGTTGTTGTTATTACTGTTATTCTTGTATGTACCCTACATTTCCGTGCTTGGAGAATCCGTATAAGACTAAAATGTCTTAATAAAGCTTTTTGTTGTTGTTGTATATACCCTCTTCTACTTGGAGAAGCTGTACAAGACCAAAGGGTCGTAACAGGGACTTTTGTTGTTGTTATTACTGTTATTCCTGTATGTACCCTACATTTCCGTGATTGGAGAATCCGTATAAGACTGTCTTAATAAAGCTTTTTGTTGTTGTTATAAATAAAACAGTTTTTCTATTGACTCCTTACTACAATGATAAATTAATGGGAGGGCCTGGCTCATCAGTGGTGAACCCTCCCAGCGGTTTCTCCAGTGCTATCTACCATTCTACGATGATCATCATGGACTGTACTATGTGTACTTGGGATACGTATCGACACCACCAGGCATTCCCCTAAATAACTCGTCATCTCTCTATAAGCCGATCATACAAATCCCATAGTAGATCGGTACGATAGACTAAACGGCCGAAACCGCTGGAAGGGTCACCACTGATGAGCCAGGCCCTCCCAATATATTTGCACATCGTAATAGGTATTGTAAAATAATGTGTTTATAAAATACAAAGTGTCGCTTAAAAATACTTTTTTTTAAGTTTCATCAATAGATACACAGTCAATGTGTTGTGTTATATTCTAAAAAGTGTCAATTTTTGTTATTTTTCCACGATCTGCATTCCAAATTCTGCCCGCAGTTAAACCGTTGAATTATTCAGATACAACTGTGGCGAAGTAGACCGAGTTTGTTTTGACAGCTGGAAAACGACAACAACGTTGGGAATGGAGGGGGCGGGGGTTTATCTAGAATTGTAATTTAAGGATGTCCCCCCAGGTATTTTACATATTTCCAGGTTTTATACTCTACCGCGAATCCATTTCTCTAACATCGCCAATATGCAACAGTGGACGTATTGAATGATTTTGTGAGAGTATGATATGCATGTGCAATTAGGATCACTTCTCCCTTTAAAAAAAAGTATATATGTTGAAAATCAAGAAAAAAATATTTTTTATGTTTTATTCTTGTATATTTATACTTGTATATATATATATGTAAATATGTTTTTAATGTTTGTATATATATATGTGTGTGAAAAAATAGCACAAATGTGAAATTTTACTGGGATAAGGTTAATAAATTAAGAAAAAGGCATCTAATTATCGTGCAACTGAAAGTTGCTGGTGGGTGGCGCCATCTATCGGAATAAATACATTATTCCGTTACAATATCAACTATTCGTTGATTTTTTAAATTATTCTAGAATTGGACAAATACCCATTTTTCATTATCCAAGCAAATAACATTTATTTATATAAATATCTGAATTGTGTATGTAAAGCTTCTCTCTCTCTCCCCGTTAATCCATAAATGTCGGCCGTTTATTTATAACGGCAGGTTATTAGAGACAAACTATGTATTACATTGATAATTGGAGTCGGGCGGAGGTAGTTTCCTAAACAAAGTTAAAACAGTTGTCACGGAAATTTTCCACATCCAATTATAGATTTTCTACCACCGCGGGGACTTGTGTCAATTATTGAGAGATAATTGACTTTTTAATTGGGATTCATTAGTAATGGACGGCGATCGCGCGGTGCCTTTCTTTGTGTTCTTTATTGGTTTTCTTTTATTTTAGTTTGTGTGATTGGAGTTCTTCAATTTACTGATGGTCTTCTTTGTGTCTTTTTATTTGATGGAGTTTGTTTGTCTAGTGTTTGTTTGTGTGCACGTGTGTGTGTTTTTTATCGTAGTGATTCTTTGTTTTGATAAAAAGTATATATGTAAATAGGTTTTGTCTGAATTTTCCAGAACGGGTATTGTGAGGCTTATTCTTTATCCTCACCAGTAAAGTTCTTTACCAGGGTGATGAACAATGTATTTTTCTGATGTATATAAAGTACAAAACTTTAGAAAGTGTGAAAGTCTTTGATTTCGCAGGTCGTCCGTTTTTTTTTTTTTTTTTTTTTTTTAAGGAGACAGAGACAATTTTGTTCACACTGGTTATCTCGTAGGTCTTCAATAAAGGTCACTGTAATATCTTTCAGAGTTATTGTCTGAATCCCAATATATATGCTAAAAGATACAACTTCCTTGGGTTTTTTTCTCCATGAATAGATTTTTCTATTGCTATTATTTCAATACATGCTTCCGTGAAAAAATTGCCTTCCTTTGAACCTTTATACGCCCTATATATATATATATATATATGGTATTGAAATATATATTTTTTTAGGAAAAGAGAGGGTTTATATTATGATGCATTAGCGCGCCATCTGTTATGCAAATTCGAAACTATTTTAGACGCGTAAGATTATTTTTGAAATTAAACAATTTCTACAAATTACTGCAATGAGCCAGGCCCTCCCATTATTTTTTTCATTGCAGTAAGGACAGTAGAAATTGTTTAATTTCAAAAAGAATCTTACGCGTCTAAAATAGTTTCGAATTTTCATAAAAGAGAGAGAGTATTGACTGTCTATATACAAAAGAAAGACTTTCTCTTCTCGGTCTTTTGGCTAAGATCAAAATGTCTTTCCCTTCACAAAACCCCATCAAACAATACCTCTTTTCTCTATCTTCCCTACTCAAAAAGAAAAAAAAATCACCGCACGTTCTTTTTAAACTTCAAGATGCTTTTCTCTCCCTTTGCCCTATTTAATTAAATCTAAGAAAGTCTAAAATTATTTGCCAAATTAACTTTATTTAGAATTTTGCTTCTTCGCGCTGTGATGCGCTCAATATTTAGGGTTAATTAATAATATAAACTTTGGGGTGTGTTTTCTCTCTCTATATAAAGTAAAATATAAAAAATAAAAATGGCATATTTTGACCAGGAGCACATGTGCTTTACAGAAGGCAGAGCGCCATCTGGTGGAACAGAAATCAACTAAACATTGATTTAACCTGTTCCCTGATATTTGGCCAACCTAATTTCTTAATAAATCAAGAAAAGCCATCCACGAACGCGTTTCGCGTTTTTGGCGCTCGTCAGCGTGGAGTAGGCAGTACCACTGCGACCAAAAAGATTTTTGGTCCCAGAGGCTACTTGAAAAACCAAGAAATGGGTATTTAAGGCCAAAGTAAAATATGTTTTTGGTGAATTTCTTCTGACGTCATTGCGTCGTGCAGGGATCGTTTGGTATTGTGAAACTGGCCTACAACGAAGAGGATAACACCCATTACGTAAGTACTGACATTCTTTCTTCCTTTTCTCATCTTTCTTTCTCTTTTCTTGTTTAGTTTATCTTTTTTACAGATGGTTTCTCTTCTGCTGTGTGATCTTGCTTGCTTGAACCTTCACATTGTAAAAACTAACTATTATATTGAAAACATGTAAAAAGGAATGGAAATAATCAACTCTATTACTTGTTAATTTTTGTTATACCTAGTATACCGGGGGTATAGGCCATGATAATCATGGTGGGTAGTAGTTCCCTATGATCTTCCAGCTTGTATCTTTCAACTCAAATCTTCCCCGTTGTCTTCCAGCTAGAATCTTTCAACTAGAATCTTCCACCGTGATCTCCCAATCTGAAATCGAATCTTCCTGTGTAACATTCCAGCCTGAATCTACCTGTGTGATCTTGTAGTCTAAAATCCTCACGTGTAATCAATCAGTTTGAATCCTCCAGCAGGGACATATTCTTCCCGTCTACTCCTTCTTACAGCGATTCTAAACATCTCTTCAATAAAATAACCCCTTTTATCAATATTTTAAATCTCTTTCTGTATCAACTCTCCGATTCTGAATATATCCTTGTTGGATCTACACTCATGGACAAAACTTAAGAAAGTTTCATAGTTTGTGGCGAAGAAATAATTTATTATTTAATTTAATTTAATTATTCAATGAAAATATTTGGAAACATATTTAAAATTTTACATTTTCTATAAATCATCATTTAGTTACCTAGCTTGTTTGCTCGATATTCTCTAGCTGTAGATAGTTTGGTTTGTTAATAATTGTCGACTTGTCGTGGTGACGTCATCAATAAATACTTTCACATCTCCAGATATACAAATACTTGATTTCTATGCTACGCTTTTGATGTAACCGTTCGTCTTTTTTTTTTTTTAAGGAGACAGAGATTGTTCACACTTGATTATCTCGTGTGTTTTCAATAAAGGTCACTGTAATATCTTTCAGAGTTATTGTCCCTATATACATGCTAAAAGGTACAACTTCCTTAAGTTTTGTCTCCATGAGTGTGTATCGTCCTGGGCAAACATCACCTTAAATTTAACTGCTGATGTCGGTGACGTCAAAGTCTTCTGAACAGTGTTTCTTCCTTCCCCCCTCATTCCACACCCCCGTACCCCTTATCCGAAAGGTTGATTCACTTTTAAGAAATCGCGTGAAGCACAAATAAAAACCAAAAGTTTTTACAAACTAGTTTTTAAATTCTATTTATGAACGAAGTAATCTCTCGATGATTATATTTAGAAATAATTAATTGAAATTTTAAAACACGCATAAATATTTACATAATAGGGTGTTGACTTTGTTTAAAATAGAATGAAGTCTATTTTTAAGAAAACTTGTGTTTTACTTGTACGTATGTGGGGGTGTTGTCTATTCATCCTGTACATCTTGTCTTCTTTTTTTAATGGATTTTTGTTGTTAGCTAATTGATGTTGTCATTCATCGGTTGACTTTGAACGCCGAAATCTATTTACATATTTACTTACTTAAAGTATGAAAATTGGAAACTATTATAGACGCGTATGATTCTTTTTTTTAATAATAAAACAATTTCTACTGCCCTTACTGCAATGGAAAAATTAATGGGAGGACCTGGCTCTTCAGTGGTGAACCCTCCTAGCGGTTTCGCCAGTTTAATCTATCATAAATCTTTTTAAAAATTTTCTCTAAAGTGAGAAACGTGTAACACCTAGCTACACTTTCTTACTTATGATTCTTCCTCTTACTTATTAATACTAGTGAATAATTCCATGACAGCTATGTCTTAATTTGTCCCGTGGTATATTCCAGGCCATGAAGATTCTGTCGAAGAGGAAGTTGCTGAAACGTGCAGGACTCTTCGGTAAGTTTACACGTTCAATTTCAAGTTTATCTGTTTGTTTCCCCCTTTGTCAACATTGAATGAAATGACTCTAATGGATTCCACTTTGGTTGTGGAGGAGAATGAATCATTTTTTTAAATTATTTATTCTCAAAATATTTTTGATTGCTTAATATATTTATATACACTCATGTGGATAAAACTTAAGGAAGTGGAAAGTCTTTGATGCCAACGGTCGTATATTTATTTTTAAGGAGACAGAAGCTGTTCACACTTGGTTATCTCGTGTGTCTTCAATAAAGGTCACTGTAATATCTTTCAGAGTTATTGTCAGAATCCCGATATACATGCTGAAAGGTACAACTTCCTTAAGTTTTTCCATGAGTGTATTTGGTTATCTCGTGTGTCTTCAATAAAGGTCACTGTAATATCTTTCAGAGTTATTGTCTGAATCCCGATATACATGCTGAAAGGTACAACTTCCTTAAGTTTTGTCCATGAGTGTATATATTGGTTATCTCGTGTGTCTTCAATAAAGGTCACTGTAATATCTTTCAGAGTTATTGTCTGAATCCCGATATACATGCTGAAAGGTACAACTTCCTTAAGTTTTGTCCATGAATGTATATGAGATATTGTGGTTTATGATAGGTTTTTATTATCATTAACGAGTTTCCTCCTCTAAATTTTTCTGGAAATATATTTGGCCGGGAGTAATTGATCTATAAAAAGAGGGAGATGACCTTTCTAGTCAGCCACTTTGTCAGCTATAAATAGCTCTTTGGCAGATTGTGAAGATTTCATTTGATCCCTTGTGGATCTCTCATGGAATAAAGTCCGCCCTAGACTGACGAGGGCCATTAGCCCGAAACCATGGTCTCTAGGTGGACGTTTTTCAGCTTACAAAAGCTGGTGTTGTGGCTTTGTCACCGACCCGATTCCGCTAGTTTGCCGAGTCGCTCAATTGATGGCGCTTAGTTTAAGCGTCTATTTTGACGGGAGAGGTGAACTTTTTTTTTTTACAGATCTAAAATTTTCTGTATATTATAATTAAAATGATAAATAATTACGCGCATATATATTTACAAATGATAAATGGCTGGATATGTTTACAAACATTATAAAAATGGATGTTTGAGCTGATGGAGTTAGTAATAATGTCACATATATCTTTTAAATAATTTTAAACCTATTTAAATCTTTTAAATGTTATCTTTTAAAACAGGATTTTTCTCTCTGGTCTAACAGCGATCATAAATGAAATTGACTTCAAATAGTACAGTTTTCCGTACTCTCCTTAGTGCTATGAAAATTTTAGGATGGCCTGGATCATCCGTGGTTAACCCTCCCAGCGGTTCCCCCATTTTATGGGAGGGTTCTCCACTGATGAGCCATGCCCTCAGTTTATCAAAGCTGGTTCTGTAGCTTTATATCCAACCCGAGCCCGCAGGTTTTTGACTACGGCCAATAGATGGCGTCTAACTAGAAGGTCATACTCACCTGGTCAATTGGTTAAAATATAGGCATGGATGGTGAGTAGCTTTGACGTCTATTTTGACAGGCGAGATGGCGTCTAACTAGAAGGTCATACTCACCTGGTCAATTGGTTAAAATATAGGCATGGATGGTGAGTAGCTTTGACGTCTATTTTGACAGGAGAGGCGACCATTATTTTTTATTTGGTTTTGGCAGGGGGTCAGCGGATGTTCTAGGGTGTGGCCATCGGCAGAAGACTTCTGTCTCTTACACGCTCGCTCTCCATGTCTCGGTGATAGGCATCCAAGTTTGTATCATGGCCTCTACCTCTGTCCCGTGGGCTGACCCGTTCCCTCTCGGTGCTAACATCTAGCCCTGCCTCTGCTTCTTGTTGTCCGCGTTGGGGAAGAACATCAACACTTACGTACACGACTGCCAGTTCATCCATACGTCGGCAGGATCACATTCGAAACAATATTACATATATATATAGTTTCAGAACTTTTTTGTATCATCATTGCTATTTTTTTCTATCAGGACGATAAACATAATGCATCATCCTTTTGATGCATAATTAAAGGGAGAGGTGCCTCTTAGAGAGAGGGGGGGGATGTCCGTTCTATGAACAGAGCTACAGATAGCCCTAGAACAGGGGTCGGCAAACTTTTAGGTGGGAAAAGTCAAAAATTACAATTTACAAAATATACAAAGGTTTTAAAGAAGCCACAAAATTGTTTCTTGCCAACAATAAATAGTACTCACATAAATA
>CP092878.1:3156789-3217190 GCA_030710605.1 Cordylochernes scorpioides | reverse complement strand
TATTGACCGTCATCGCAAACTAGCGGACTCGGGTCGGTGACAAAGCCACAACACCAGCTTTGGGGTTAATGGCCCTCGTCAGTACAGGGCTGACTTTATTCCATGAGATCCACAAGGTACCTAATGGAATCTTCACAATCTACCAAAGAGGTGTTTAGCTGGTAAAGTTGGCTGCGCCAAATCGATGGCCAAATTATAGATAAATTTTCTCCCGTCAAAGTTTTACCCATATAATATTTATTGGAGGAACCAGGAGGTGTTAGGAATAGAGACATATGTACATATTTACAAAAACAAGCCATGTGGCCGGGATAAAAATACAAACAGTGTTGACAAGGTAAAAATATCTTACAAACAACTTTCAGCTATCCTTGTTCCGATAGAAAAATACTGGGAGTGCCTGGCTCATCTGTAATGAACCTTCCCAGCGGTTTCGCCTGTTTAATCTAATTTTTGGAGAGTACACCACTGATGAGCAATGACATGGATTTTTTAAAATCGCAGTGAGTACAGTAGGTTTTTTTATTATTATTATTTTATTTTAAAAAAGGATGAATTGTTTTATTCTTATAAATATATCTCACATATGTATTAGATATGTATTTAATTGTATATATACATTGTCTTTTATATTCTATTCTATCTTGAGAGAGAAATATAAATCATGGAAACCTATAACAATGGGGTGGGTAACAATTGTTCAACACTAAACTAACAATGAATTATTAAACTGGGATTTTTTTCTCGGGTTAATTGTATATGTTCCTAGTAACTTGCCATGATAATCATGGTGAGTAGTTAGCGACTGCTTTTACTGTAAGTACACCACATGTCTACACATGTAATACCAGGTCATGATAATCATGGTGGGTAGTTAGCGACTGGTTTTACTGTAAGTGCACCACATGTCTACACATGTAATATCAGGCCATCATAATCATGGTGGGTAGTTAGCGACTGGTTTTACTGTAAGTAAACCACATGTCTACACATGTAGTACCAGGCCGTGGTAATCATGGTGGGTAGTTAGCGACTGGTTTTACTGTAAGTGCACCACATGTCTACACATGTAGTACCAGGCCGTGGTAATCATGGTGGGTAGTTAGCGACTGGTTTTATTGTTTTATTGTAAGTACACCACATGTCTACACATGTAGTACCAGGCCATGATAATCATGGTGGGTAGTTAGCGACTGGTTTTATTGTTTTATTGTAAGTACACCACATGTCTACACATGTAGTACCAGGCCATGATAATCATGGTGGGTAGTTAGCGACTGGTTTTACTGTAAGTAAACCACATGTCTACACATGTAGTACCAGGCCATGATAATCATGGTGGGTAGTTAGCAGCTGATTTTACATATCTACACATGTGGAAAGCAGTTCGATTTTTTTCCATTTATAAATATTGACACAAAATTAAATGAAAATGACTTTCCGAAAGTTTTTTTTTATTTTTTATATTTAAATATTTTTATAAAAAACGAGTTTCGGGCATATTTGTAAATTTGAAAAGTTGGAAACTCCGGGATATATAGTATTTTTTTTTATATATAAATATTTTTTACAAACTTGCGGTAAGTCATTTATTTAATTTTGGGTCAACATGGTATATCCCGGATTTGTCAACTTTTCAAGTTTACAAATATGCCAGAATCCCGTTTAATTACTTGCACTCACTGGTGGAGTTGGACTTCTGCAAGAATCAGGGGTCCATTGCGAATAAATTCCTTTATAGAACGAAGTTTGACAATTATACCGCAAATGTTTCTTTTGAACGAAAAATAGAAATTTATTTCATGGAGAAATAACGATTATTTCTAACCTTAGGGATGAAGTATGAAAGGATGAATTGTGAAGAGTAATGATAACCTGGACACTTTTATTTTTCCGTTCATCATTACTCTTCACAATTCACCCTTTCATACTTCATCCCTAAGGTTAGAAATTATCGTTATTTCTCCTTAAAATAAATTTAGATTTTTCGTTTAAAAGAAACACATGTGGGATCATTTTCCAAACGTCGTTTTACAATCATAAGCCGCATTATATTGTATTATAAATTACTTTATAATCTGGAAAAAAAGTACCAAATGTGAGATTCGAACCTGGGGGTCCTGGCAGTCAAGAATCAACAATTTACATCACTCCGCCACCGACCAATATGCATATAAGTTATAATCTAAGATTAATAAATCCAGATGTGTGTATGTTTTATATTCCTTCAATTTTGCATATTGAACACCTTTTGAACATTAAATTTAAAAAATATATAAATATAATAAAGATATCACTTTGTGTGTGCTTATATTTAGGTTTAGAAAATAAATAAATTTGAGATAATATACGGAGGAAAAAAACATGTTTATTCTCTTCATATTATATTTTAAATATAAAATTTAGGATTCCATTTATTCTTCTTCTTTTTTATCCCCTTTCTCCTATCTACATATAAAACATGTATGAAAATTCGAAATTATTATAGACGCGTATGATTCTTTTTAAAAATTAAACAATTTCTACTGTCCTTACTGTAATGTAAAAATCAATGGGAGGGCCTGGCTCATCAGTGGTGAACCCTCCCAGCGGTTTCGCCAGTTTAATATACCATTCAACCGCTGGGAGTATTCACCATTGATGAGCCAGGCCCTCCTATTAATTTTTCCATTACAGTATGGGCAGTAGAAAATGTTTTATTTTTAAAAGAATCGGCGATTGATAAAATGAGGGAAGAAGTGCTCAACTCCACAGACAACGGCTTATTGCTCCCCTTCCCCTCTATATTGCTTTTCCTCCTCACTCATGTACATATACTAGCCGAATGACCCGGGCAACGCCCGTGTTTTACCCGATTGAATGTTTTGATTCAAATACTATTTGTTACAATTATAAATTGGCGCCTTAAATAAATGCATATATTAGTTAATAACTATAGCCTATGTGCTTTATCTGTCTATGTACTGTTGGCTTCCGTAGGCGTCTCTTACTGGGAAAAAGAAAGAGAGGATTCCATTTGGTTATTAACTAATATATGCATTTATTTAAGGAGCGACCCGTTCCAACACAATAGTTACAAAAACCAAAAAGCGAGTGGGGGGGGGGGGCAAAGGTGGCGTGATCGTAGCCAACCAATAGGAGAGCGCCATTCCAAAAAAAAAAAAGCAAACGGTGACAGAGATGAAGAATTATTAAGAACGCATGACGCTCGTAACTGTATATAGAATAACCTTTTAGGGAAATCCTCTTGTAAGACAATAGTGTCTTAATAAAGGTTTTTGTTGTTGTGGAGAAAAAAGAATTTTTTTAAAGAATCATACGCGTCTATAATAATTTCGAATTTTCATAACAGATGGCGCACTAATGTATCATAATATAAAAGATTCCATAAATTTAAAATCCATTTTCTCCTACCTGCTATATCTCCCCATTATAACCCCCATTTATATCAATTTCCTAGAAGTCTATGGATGTCATATCTATAACAATTAGAGTGATATGGCATTCTATGGCTTCTCCATATCTAGATTGGATTCTAACCCAATTATCTATTCATATATCCCTGTTTGACAATCCCCTGCACACCGCACTCTTCCAGCAGGCCCCGTTCATCAATTTATACTTCTAAACTTCAATTTCTTATTTATATTGTCAAAATATCTCCAGAAAACTTTTTATGTTATTAAATTTTCGGTTTTCTTTAGTGTTTGTTTAAACGAATGATCTACATTACGTTTGTGTTTTGCCCTAGTGAATGTTTGTTGGTTATTCCTAACAAATATATTATTTTTTTAAAATAAAGGTGTTGGAATATATCTGTGAGTTTATATTTATTTATTTTTGACCACTTATTGTTGGATTTTTTTTTTTTTGTTAAATGTCTAGCAGCCATAGGTTATTGTTATATAGAAAACGAGGTAAGACAAACATCAGAAATTACGCTCCTGGGTTACCTTTATGTTACTACTTTTACTACTTCAGAAAAACCACGGAAATGTATTAGAAAAGCAAAAATAAAATAAAATTTTTTAGAATACTAGAGAGGGTTAAAGAAAAGTTTAAAAGAGTAGCAAAATACACTCATGGACAAAAAACTTAACGAATTGGAAAATCTTTGATGTCGCACCAGTTGTCTGTTTTGTTTTATTTTTTTAAGCGGACAGAGGTTGTTCACACTTGGTTATCTCGTGTATCTTCAATAAAGGTCACTGTAATATCTTTCAGAGTTATTGTCTGAATCCCGATATACATGCTGAAAGGTACAACTTCCTTAAGTTTTGTTCATGAGTGTATATTGAATAAATTTATAAATCCCTGCATAAAATAATAAATAATTTGCTACCATTTAACTTTTTTTTTCATTAAATGTTTTGCCTAAGTAACGGTATTTCTTTTTAATACAATGTGTTCTAAAAGGAAAGAAAACTTGGCTTATTCTGTGACAAAAGGTTTACTATTACTCATTATTATTTAATTGTTCTCTCTTCTCTCTCTAGAAGATAACACCAGCGCAGTCGTCTCAGAAAACAAAGAGAGGATAAAAAGAGAAATAGTAGCCAGAATGAAATCTTTAGCGGAAACCAAGCTGAACGCTAAAAACCTCTTTGCTGCCTTCAACGAGTATTCGCTCATAAACTACTTCGTTGTATCGGAGCACTTAGCCGAGTTGAGATTCTCAGAGGGTGACATCACGGATGCTGTCATATGCCCCGAGGACAGGGAGCCTCTCCTCAGGAGTCTTTCCACTCGGAGGAAAAATCTCCTCGCCGAATTCATCAGCGCCACCATTGAGCGAGCTCGGGACATACATCCCTTTACACGTGGGTGTTTACACGAATTCAGAGGGATGCTACCCCCCTGACACTCCAGACGACCCTCAGTGGGGAACTGCCTGATGTGAAATTTCACTTGTAAATATTAACGTTGCTCAACTCTTCGGAGTGTACTAGTTGACCAAGAAGTCAATAAAGGTATTTTAATTGTCAAACTACTTCGTTGTAATCGTGGAGTTTAGTGAGCGGGAAAACTAGAAATAAAGGTGAGAACAACGCTGAGCAAATACAAAATTCACCTTAAGCCAGCAAATAAAGAAATATTGTATCTCCAACGCGAAGAAATGAGAAGAGGATTGGTGAACTTGGTCCAGAAAAACGAACGAATTCTACTAAGCCTCTACAAGTATATATTTGGTGGGGAGACAACAAAAAGAAAGAAAGCTATTAAGACGTGGTAACAGGGCGAAAATACAATGCTTGCATACACATTCAGTTGATTATGGAAAAGTATAAACTGGAAAACCAAAACATCACAATGAAGACTCTGAAAGAAAAGCAAATTGAAAATCTAAGAGGAATCATCAGAGAGAAAAGGATCCACAGAGCACTCTTCAAAAAATGAAGACTAACCGCTATTGGACATGACAGAATCCTCACAATTGCCCAAAACAGGAAACAACAAACCACAAAATGAAGTTTTTTTTACAAGATAGATGTTGTGAAAGTGGCTTTTCTAGAATATTTCAACGAAGTACTACTCTTTTGTAATTTGCATATTGTTGTAATATTGTCTATGCTAATTTGCATATCTGCCTATATATCACAGCTTTGTTTGTTGTGTTGGCTAGCGGTTATTGGATAGGTCAGGCCGCTGATAGACGTGAGCTGCTGGAGTATATATAATTTTATATCTTGTCCTTCCTTATTGTTTATAAATATCTTTAAGTAATAAAGGATCTTGGTAATTATCAGCTTTCTCTCTCTTCTACCAATATGTAATTATTTCCCTACAATGAAAATGTGGTTCCGAAAGATCTTCTTCTTCTTTCTTATCTCCACTCATTCATATTTGGGTATCAAGCTTTGACAACCATCAAGACTGGGTGAAGTAGAATGCGTCTGCCTTTGTCATCAAAACTGGGAGCACTACTCAGTGACAGGCCGACTTAGCTTCAAAAGAAATGGCCGCCTCTGACATGAGGAACAGACGCCATGTGCAGCCGCTCCTAACATGGAGTACAAATGCTGCTCATCCTGTATCCCTGGAATCCTTACAGGGTACTATCAGCCGGGTCAGCTGAGACCAGGTTTTGTACTGAGCTTGTTACTGCTCCCTCTCCTCCTTTTTCATCCAGGCTTGGGACCGGCAAAGGTGGAATTCCCGAAAGATAAAAAACTGAAATGTGAAACGGTACAGAGGACCACCTTGTTGCATACTGTGGACTACACAGAGAGACATAATGAAGTGGGGTCCACTTCAACCTGTCAAGAAACTTTACATAAAACACAAATTATGTGTAGTCCACAGTATGCAACAAGGTGGTCCTCTGTACCGTTTCACATTTCAGTTTTTTATCTTTCGGGAATTCCACCTTTGCCGGTCCCAAGCCCGGATGAAAAAGGAGGAGAGGGAGCAGTAACAAGCTCAGTACAAAACCTGAGAGTCAAAAATCAAATAAATATAAATTGTCTAAATCAAATAGTTAATAATAGATATATGTATATAAATTTTAATAGATTTTGTAGAATGTTTTTTAGTAATAGATAGCCTGGGCTGTAATAACTGATATATAGTTATATGCTGTAAATAGCTCTAAATTTCTGTTCTTATCTGTGATGTTCACTAATATTCATTATAGGGTAATTAAATCGTTAACTAACTGACAAATATGTTAATAATTTCTATTATAATAACTAAAATCATATTAATAATTACTGTAAATAAGCTCCCAAACTTGTGTATGCATGCAAATATCCAAGACGGATATCGTGTGCTTTGTAAATGATAATAAAAAAAAATGATAATAAAAGTAACATAAAAAACAGCAATTTCACCAACTTTTTAACTAGAGTGATTATATGAAAAAGTGAAAGTTATATAAGCTTATGATTTTGCTTTGTTTTAAAAATAAATCGATGTTGGTTCCATATGTTTGAATTGAATATTACACCTTAGTTCTATATATATTTTATTGCTTAAAAAAGAACACAACAAAAGAAAAAAGAAACTACAATTACAAATGATTTGATAACTAACTAAGAAAAATAATAATATCACAAATGATGATGATAAAAAATTGAATATATCTGTCAGAAAAATGCTTCTATGAATTAAAAAATAAGGATAATTACAAAATTAACATACAAACTTCAAACAATGATAAAGAAGAACTTTCCAAACTAGGTTTTAATTCTGTTAACTTTTTTTAAAGTAATATCTCCCCAAGGAATAATATCTTATGTTTTTTAATATCTATTTTATATTTATAATATACTCAGTGAATTACCAATTAGTGTAAACTAATTAATAAAATGATTTTAATTAGTATGTTAAGATATTTAATGATAAAGAGAGAGCATTATAATTATCTTTGAAGGAACTTCAAAACATTTTTGTTTCTTTTTTCATAAATTTTGTCATTTCGTTTTCTTATTATAAATCAATAAAACTCATTCTGTAAACTTTTTGTTTTGTAATTAAGTTGAATATAGGTATTTATTTACATATGTTATTGATACGTTTCTATTAATTGTAAATATTAATGGTGAAAATTATTTTGTAAGAAATTGCACTTTATATATATATATATAGATAAATGAAAGATACACTATTTTTAAGCTACTATAATTATTTTATTCTTTTTACAATTCGATTATACGTATATTGTTGTTTTACAAGATGATGATCAATAATACAGAGTAGAGTAATAATATATCACAGATCATTCCTCCTTCCTTATATTGTTCATAGTTGGAGAAAACCGGCAAGGAGGGCATCGAGGTCGGGTAGATCTCCTAGGTGGAGGTGACGTGGAAATTTGAGGGTCTTGTTCCAGTCGGTGAGGTCCTGCTCCAGCGTTGTCCAAGGTCCAATCAGAATCTTCAGCATATTTGGTATCTGAACCTGTCCTCATCTGATTGACATGCACTTTAAATGTGCCTTTTAGGTTCTTTACTAGATAAACATTGTAACCTAGTCGTCGTATCACCTGGGCCTTGAACCATTTGCGCCTATTTTGTATTACTCTTGTAAACAGCACTTTATCTCCAACTTGAAAATGTCGCCTTCCACACTCATTTCTCCCAAAAGTCTTCTGGATAAATTCAGAGTTCAAGCAATTTACAAATGTTCTAGGCACATAACTTAGGATACGTTCTACAGGAGGCTTATCTAAAGAGGTAGGCGTATTTCTATAATTAAACAGAACATTTTGTAAAATACAGTCCATATTTGAGTTTGGAGATTCTTCCAACGACTTTTCCAGAGATGTTTTAATTATTCTTACCGAAACTTCAGCAATTCCGTTAGACGAGGGATTATATGCTGGCGAGGTTAAGTGGTATACATTATTTTTCCGTAAGAACTCCTTAAATTCAATCGAATTGAAGGGGGGGCCATTGTCAGACACTAAGCATTGCGGTAATCCATACCTGGCGAAACACTCCCGTAGAAGCTTAATATTTTCTTGCGAAGTAGTACCTCTAACTGGAAATACTTCAATCCAATTTGAATTTGCATCTACTACTAATAAATTACAATCACCTCTGAAATAGAAATGGTCAACATGAACTCGCTGCCACGGTTGGTTAGTCCTGGGCCAAGGTGTGTTCTCAGCGGGAGGAGCTGTCTGATGATGCATACAGGGAGAACATTCCTTCACAAACTCTTCAATTTGACTATCCATTTTTGGCCACCAAACCGAAGATCTGGCTAGAGATTTCATGCGATTGATTCCTATATGACTTTGATGAAGTAACTTCAACATTTGATCTTGACAGGTTCTTGGAATCACTGCCCTAGAATCAACAAAAATGCATCCCTGCAGTACAGAAAAAATTTCCAATTTTGAAAGGAATGGTTTCATTGTTTCATCCTTTTTTGCTAACTGAGGGTCTTCTAATAGATATTCCTTGAGCTTATTTAAAACCGGATCTTTATTGGTTTCTTCTTCAATAATGAGGTGGTCCAATGGAGTTACATTTAAAAATGATATATCATGTGTCACCAAATCAATGTTGTCTTCCCTTGAATTTATTTCCTCAAGTGGAAGTCTTGAAAATGCATCCGCACAGAGCATGGTATCTTTATTTGTATATCTAATATCGAAATCGAAATTTGACAACTCTAAAGCCCACCTATGCAAGCGATTTGCAATTAAAGGCGGAAGAAGTCTTTTGTTTCCAAAAACAGTCGTTAAAGCTTTATGATCACTCTTTAACACAAATTTTCTCCCAAACAAGTATTGTCTCAGTTTGGAAGTTGCAAACACAATAGCAAGTGCTTCTTTCTCAGTCTGAGAGTATTTGACTTCTGCACTTGACAATGTTCTGGAAACAAAGGTGATTGGCTTCTCTTCCCCTTCCACAATATGACACAAGACCCCACTTATGCCATAGGCAGATGCATCACAGGTTAAAGTTAATGGAAGCTTCATTGAATAGTGAATAAGCGCCTGGGAATTTAATAGAGTTAACTTCAAATTCAGAAATGCCTTTTCGCATTGGCTAGACCATTTCCAACGATTGTCCTTCTTTAGGAGTTGATAAAGAGGACCAGCCAAGGTTGACATATTAGGTATGTATTTTGAATAGAAGCTCAACATCCCTAGAAAACTCTTCAATGATGTTTTGTCGAAAGGCTTTTTACACCTTTCTAATGCTTCCAATTTCTTTGAATCTGGTCTAACACCATCTTCATTTATAATATGACCTAGAAAACAAATGTCTTTTTTTAAAAATAAGCATTTTTCTTTATTAAGGGTGAAATTTAGCTCTTTCAATTTATCGAAGATCATTTTTAAAATTCTGTAATGTTCTTGTTCATCTTTAGAACCAATGAAAATATCATCTAAGTATATCACCGTGTTGGGAACATCATGAAAAAGCTGTCCATACACCTCTGGAAAATGGCTGAAGCTGGACTGATGCCAAAAGGCAATCTATTATATCGGTAAAGTCCTCTATGGGTAGATACCACTAGCAGATTTTTTGATGCTTCATCCATTTCAATTTGATGATATGCGGAGGAGAGATCCAATTTGGTAAAAATCTTGTTTCCTCCTAGATTTCCCAACATAGTTTCTATAGTAGGTAATGGATATTTCTCATCTTCAATGCAATTATTCAAAGTATTTTTAAAATCACCACACAAACGTAGTTCTCCATTTGACTTTATTACCGTTACTAAAGGCGTAGACCAATCACTAGCATTAACCTTTTCAATTATTTGACTTTTTTCAAGTCTGTCTAGTTCTTTGTCTATCTTCTCTTTAATGGAAAAGGGTACTGGTCTAAATTTAAAAAATTTGGGCTTAGCATTTGGCCTCAATGATATTGAACCTTTAATGCCCTGAATTGGTAAATCTTTATTTTCAAATACTCTCTTATATACTTCTAAAAACAGTTCTAAATTTGAAATTACATTTATATTATTACAGATATCAAAAACGCAATTGGGCCAATCAGTTTTTAAAATTCTTATCCAATTTCTGCCCAGTAGCGGCGTTTGGTTATTAAACTGGCCTGTCACAATTAGGGGTAGTTTTTCCTGATAGTTTTTGTAACTAACATTTACCAAGCATTTTCCAAAAACTGGTATCATATTTCCTGAAAAACTTTTCAAATGTCCACTGTATTTCTCTAGAGTGACATTTTTGAGATTTGTAAGAAAAAATTTCTTTGAAACTACAGACACGTCTGCACCAGTGTCAACCTCCATTATAGTGTCTGCATCTTCAATTTTAACATTTACCAATATTTTTGGTGCGTTTTCTAATGTGTTGCACTGAATAGTATTCAATTTATTCAGATTGGGTTTATTCATTCCAGAATTTTGGGCCGACTTTTTATTCCAACATACTGGAGCAATGTGCCCTTTCTTATTGCAAATATAACATTGAGCATTTTTAAATTTGCATAACTTCGTATCGTGGTTAGACTTTCCACAAATTTTGCAAGGATTATTGTATTTACATGGGAATTTAAAATTTTTAGATCTGGCTTTCAACTTATCAATATCATGACCAGGATTTTTCATCAAATTTACTTGTGACTTCGCTGCCTCTACAGAATTTGCAATATTTATTGCACTATCAAACGTTAAAAAAGGTTCACTTAGCAGCCTTTTAAGCGTAGCTTCATCGAAGCAACCACTTACAAATTGATCACACAAATTTTCATTTATGTCAGTAAATTTGCACTTGTCTGCCTGAGATTTAAGCCTCAAAACAAATTTTCCCACAGGCTCACTTTCTTTTTGTACAATCTTGTGAAATAAATATCTTTCATAGTGCTTATTTTTTATTGGATATAAATGGTTGGTTAAAACCTCTACTAAATCTTTATATTTAAGGTCACTTGGCCTTCTGGGTACCAACAAATCGCGCAAAGTCTTATAAACATTAACATCAATAGACGTTAATAACACAGATACTTTGTCTGCTTCTAATGTTTTGTTCAATTTAAAACATTCTTCTAATTGTTCCAAATAACAATTTAGATCTTCACCTTCACGAAACCTTGGATAATTTAAATTAGTGGTGGCCATACTTACGTTAATTCTTCGTCGCCATTTGATACGTTTCTATTAATTGTAAATATTAATGGTGAAAATTATTTTGTAAGAAATTGCACTTTATATATATATATATAGATAAATGAAAGATACACTATTTTTAAGCTACTATAATTATTTTATTCTTTTTACAATTCGATTATACGTATATTGTTGTTTTACAAGATGATGATCAATAATACAGAGTAGAGTAATAATATATCACAGATCAGTTATGTCACTTGTTTACAAAAAAAAAAAGCATTCTAGAAATTTTATCACGTAATTTATTTTTTTTATAATAAAATAAATATTTGATGCGTACGTTGTTTTGATCTAGCAACGCTGCGAAATCAGACAATGCGATTACTAATCATTTTCCCGGTAAACAAAAATAATTTTAACATAAATTTTTAATACAATTTTTTTTTTGTATTTTATTTCTCACACGCACATTTTTACTCTAATTATATACTATCTTATAACTCTTTTAAAAATATTTTATTAATTTTATTATACAGGGTGATCCAAAAGTCCCGCACAACTTTAAAAATTAATAACTCCGCGAATATTTGCGCTAGAGCAATGCGGTAAACACCATTGTGTTCAGGATGCAATGGGATTTTTTATGGCAAATAATAAAAATTTCGAAATTGATTTTAGTTACAACTTTATTCGCTAGATGGCGCTCTACCAGAATCGGCGATTCAGCGGCCAAATTGTTTGATAAATTGAAAAATATAACTGAACGACACGTATTTTTCATTTTTGAATACCAGGAAAGAACCCTAATAATATCAAATAACGAATTAATAAAACACCATTTCGCCAAAAGTATGAAGAATTGGTTAACGATTTTCAAATAAAATCAGAGATATGTAAAATAGGTAAATGCAAATTAAAACATGTAGCAAAAATATTTATATTTTATATGGGGTTTGTAATATAGATTGAATGTTAGAAAAACACTGCTGATATCAATACACGAATATTTGAAATGTTAATATAGTACCAAAAATTATGATGGCACTATTAATAGGATTTCTTGCTATAAGAAATGTGTAGTTTCTTGACTGATTGGCGACCCTTGACTATTTAACTGGATATTTGTCATGATCCAACAAATGAAATATAGAGGGGAGTGACAAAATATATTTGTCGTACTTTATTCCAAATATCCTATGGGCTTGTCAAATGTTATCATTGTTTATTATACTGTACACAATTTTTAAAAATGTGTCCCCTCAAATAAAAATGATTTTTAAATCGACCTTTTGCGTTAAAAAACGTGGTAGTAGAATCATTTTGTATTATTTTTTTTCACAAAATTTCTAAAATTATTGGTGTACTGAAAATATTCCTTATGCTATTTCTTCTAATGAGCGAAAACTAAACATAAGGGGAAAAATTGTGTGTACCAGTGTTATTCGAGAAGTTATACCACTCTGGTTTGCACGACATAATATGTGAGCAAATGACAAACAAAATATTACTGTTCACAAAAAAAAGAGTCAAGATGTGAGGCAAGCATTTATTATCCCCATATCCCAACACAAAGAGCTGCAAGATATTGGTAGATAATATAATACATGGCAGCTTATATAACACATGAGGTAACTGCCTTCTCTCTTGTATTAGGTCACAATCCTTGCTCAATGTGGCACCCTTTATTCTCAATCACCGCCTGCAAACGATAAATGACAGAATGGACAGCATTAAATAACATATCTGTTGAAATTGATAAAACGTGCCATCTGATAGAAGCCTTCAACATGGCCAATGTGGTAGGCCAGCATCGATAAACACACGATTTAATGTGCCCCCATAGACAAAAATCGCAAGGCATCAAGTCTGGTGATCTTGGAGGCCACTGGTATATAAAGTGGCGACTTATCACACGATTTTCACTGAACGTATCCTTCAGCAATTTTTTGGCACCTCGGGAGATATGAGGAGGTCCTCCATCTTTCATGAATGTTATTTCGCTTAGTGCTTTTGCCCTGCAATATGGGAATACCTTTTTCTCTCAAAAGTTGAACATAACGCTCACCAGTTACAAAAAAAAGTTTTAAAAGTTCTTCCATTGATTTTTCAAAGAAAAATGGCCCAATAATAAAAGAAGTGAAACCACACAAAACTGTAACTCTAGGCTGGTAAAGTGGCATTTCTGTAAAAATCCTAGGGTTTTCTGTTGCCCAAATGCGGCTGTTTTGAATGTTAAATTCTCCGTTTAGAGAAAAGTGAGCATCATCTGTCCACAGAACATTCGACAGCCAGTTTTCATCACTATCAATTTGCCGGAAAATCCATGCAGCGAATTCTTGACGCATCTCAAAATCGCCAACTTTCAGTTCGTGAAATCTTTGAATTTTGTATGGGTACACACAATAGAGACATTAAGTGAAGCGTCTTCGGATATCACAATCATACTCGGCGAATTTAACGCCAAAAGTTCAATTTGGGTATCACCTGTCCAGGATAACAAAAATCAGCAGGTTGAGGACATGCTAACCGACCTCGACCTTACACCGTTAAATAACGGAGAGAACACCTACCTATCTAAGTCCACAGGCACAGAATCCGCAATTAGACATCACAGCGATAAATTACAACATCGCACCCACAACACAATGAAAATTCCTGAGAGGTGCAATAAGTGACCACAGACCAATTTTAACAACCCTAAACTTCAAAATTGAGAATGTCCATTAGAATAAAAGAACATGAAACCTTAGGAAAGCCGACTTGAAAAAAATTCACAGAAAAGCTTGAAGAACTGTGCAACGAAAAATTGAATTACCGAACGCTTGACAAAAACTTGGAAAAATTCTCTTCGAACATTTCAAAAGCTGCAAAAGCATCGATACCTAGAGGTAGACGTAAAGACCTGTGGATACCTTACTGGAAGGACCACAACATCGAGGCAATGATTTCAGAAAGAGATACAATATCAATGAACTTCTTGAAAAAATAAAACAGAAGAAAACAGAAAGGAACTAATTGAAATTAGCAACAAAATAGAACAAGAAATTTGGATATGTAAACAAGAAAAATGGCAGAATTCTGCGAAAAAATGGATCCAAGTAAGGACAGCCAACACTGGATTATGATTAGAGTGTTAGAGAACAATCAAAACCAACACCAATCCTCCAATACTCTAACCGATATGAATAGAACAGCGAGAACGAGAACAAACAGATGGCAGACATAATTGCTGAATATCTTTCAAGCACTTCCATACTCAACTATACGAATGAAGACAGGACTCTAAAAATAATATAAACCAGTTAGTTAAACAAGCAAGAAACTTCCATCAACAATATATTTCCTCGAAAAAACTTCACACTGAATGAGATAAACTTATCAATAAAAAAATCCAAGAGGTCACCAAGAGATGATCTAATCTTTGGTCAGATGATTAAACACTTTGAAGACAAAGCTAATAATCAACTCCTACGAATACTGAACATTTCATGGCAAACTGGTAAACTACTAAAGAATTGGAAGATATCAATTATAGTGCCAATACTGAAGCCAAACAAAAATGCCAAGGAATACAAGAACTATCGGCCAATTGCACTCACCAGCATACTTTGTAAAATACCAGAACGAATTATCCACTCTAGGCTCATAGTCTGGCTCACTAACAATAATAAAATAAACCTCTACCAAACTGCCTATAGATCCCAGCACTGTACGACTGATCAACTGTTCTACTTCTGTCAATCAATAATAGATTCTTTCCAGGAAAAACCGCCAAAGAAGACCACGGCTATATTCCTTGATATGACCTCAGCTTTTGATCGAGTGTGGGGGGAGAAATTACGTGAAAAGCTGCACAACATCGGAGTAAGAGGAAAACCCTTAATCTGGATTGCAGACTTCTTAAGGGGAAGAAAGTTAAAGGTTCGGGTCAATGGATAATTTCCAAGGAAGGAAGAACATGGGCTGGTGTAACTCAGGGATCTGTGCTCAGTCCTCTACTCTATCTGCTATATATTAACGACATCCATCCTTACCTCACTGAAGACACAAAGGTTGCCTGTTATGCAGATGATATAGCCATATGGCACACAAGTAGCAGCATAGAAAATCGTAAAAGATACTGAACACATCAATGAGAGGACTGGAGAAATGGGCAATGGAACTCCAAATGACCATAAACCCAATAAAACCAAACCTATGCGTCTTCTCCACTCACAAGGAAAAGGGCATAAATATAACCACAAAATAAGCATAAACAAACAAATAATTGATAAAATTAGAAATCCATAATACCTAGGTGTGATACTGCAGTCCTGGATCTTTCAAGTTGGTCTCGAGGACCACGCCATCACCATCTCCTAAGCTGCGAAGTACGCGATCTACGTATTCATCGTAGATCGCAAAATGCGTGGTGTCGCTGGAGACCCACTGGCGATTCTCCACCAAATTATGCAGCGCTGGCAGAGGCGCCATATTCATTGTACATAGTGTATATAATGCATATTATCTTTTTTAATAGTGCAGACTGTGCATGTATTGACAAGATGTCAACAAAATTATTTTATTTATTATTGATGAGGATTTCAGAACACATAATTAGCACCTCAAATAGAGCTATCAGAAAACTAAACATTCCGAGAAGGCTATGTGGAACAAATTGGGGAGCAAAACCCAGAATTCTGAGAACAAGATATACCACCTTAATAAGGCCGATAATGGAATATGCAACACCGGTCTGGGCTCCCTCAAGCTCATCACTAAAAGTAAGACTAGACAGTGTTCAAGCAAAAGCGGCCAAAATAATCACTGGTGCTGTTTCATCCACCAACAATGAGAAAATTCAGAGAGAATATGTTCTAGACCTACTCGCTCGAAAGCAGAAGACAAAATAAAAACAACTTGGATCGGCACTTCGGAAACGAGGAACCAGAGGACGAGATCTCTCTGACCACTTGTGGTTTGGTAGATCCGCCCTTTTCTGAGAATGAGGTGAAACTGACGGCTTTCAAGTTCTGGAAAAGGAAATCTCCTGGTCCCGAAGGGATCGATAACACGGTCGTGAAAGCCCTGGTAAGGATGCACCCATCGCTTCTTTCCAGGTTATTCAATAGGTGCCTGGACACTGGTACATTTCCTGAGGCATGGAAGGTTGCCCGAATAGTGCTTCTCGAAAGGTCTGGTAGAAAGGGTAATTCTCCTAATGATTATAGTCCGCTTTCTTTACTAGTGTGTCTAGGTATGGTCCTGGATAGCCTACTAGCTCAGCGACTGAAGCATTGGCTAGAGAGAATGAGCTCCTTTCCTCTTTCCAACATGGTTTTAGGGAAGGAAAGTGCACCACCACAGCTCTGAACGAGGTGTTAGAGGGGGTTGAGATGGGCTTAAATAAGGGTGCTTGGGTTCTTTTCGTGGCCCTGGACATTGATGACGCGTTCAACTCCATGAGCTGGAACAAGCTGATGAGAAATTTGATGGACATGGGTTGTCCTGATAATTTGTGCAGCTTGGTTCGTGACTTCCTGAGGGATAGACGGATTAGCCTCAGTTTTGGTGGGCAGTAGTTGGAAAGAAACTGTGCTAGGGGTTGCCCCCAGGGCTCTTGCTGCGGACCTATTCTGTGGAATATCCTGGTAAACACCGTTTTCCAGGAGGAGCTCCCTGAGGGAGCCAGGCTGGTTCTCTATGCTGACGAGCAGTTCCTAATCATTGAGGCTGCTTCGAGAGCGAAGGCTGAGAAGTGTGTTGGAACTTCTCTCCAAATTCTCTCGATCTGGGCCTTAAGTTCAATGTCTCCAAAACTAAAGCCCTCAGCCTTAAGCCTAGGGACATAAGAACTAAAAGGAAAGGGATCAAATGGGAACACAAGCCGGCTATCAAGATGGAAGGACGGAGGGTAGCGTGGTCAATAGGATGACCATTCTGGGGGTGGTCATTGACGACAAGATGGGTTGGCAATACCAGGCGGAGGAGATGGTGGCGAGAGGCAGGGAGGCGTTGTGCAGGCCTGTCCTGGTTAGCTCTCAACAGGGGGGGGGGGGGGAAGGAGGGTACTATTTTTAGGAACCTCTGCCTCTCCTGTGTCGAGCCAATCTTGCTATATGCTTCCGGGGCTTGGTGGCGCCGAAACAGGGATCAGAAGGTGGCGACAACTCTAGAGAGAGTGCAGAGGACAGCGGCACTCAGAATCACAGGGGGATATCGCACTACCAGCAGTGAGGTCTTATTGGTCCTCGCTGGGCTTAATCCCCTGGAATTGAAACTAGAGGAGGAGACCATCAGACAGAAGATCTGGGAGAACAGGGAAGATGCCCTGGGACTTGAAGCGGGGGCCCTGGAATCGAAGAGGGACACAAGGAAGCCTCCGCAGTGGTTGCCAAAGTGGAATTGGAGTCCTGGAGGGCCGACAGGGATTCGCACAGAGGTTTTCACTGATTGTAGTAAGTCTGGAACCAATACTGGAGCTGGGGTAGTGATATACACTAATGGAGAGCTGATCTTCCAAGAAAGTTTAACACTCAGAGTGGACGAATTGGTCTTTTCAGCCGAGCTGGTTGCGATCAGGGTAACCCTCAGAGTGTGTGCCGAGAAGAACTTCAGCCCGGACCGCCTCTATTCAGATTTTATGTCGGCCCTCGTCGCCATCAATCTGGAGAAAGGGCAACTCGCGCATCAAATAATCCAGGAGCTGGAGATGATGACGCGGGCTCCGGAGCTCCCTTGGTTTAGGAGACACAGCCTCATCGAAGGTAATGAGTTCGCAGACAGGATCGCTAAGGCAGGATGCTTTAGAGGTAGATCACTGATGACCCCAGTGACCAAGAAAGAAGTTTTTAGGAGGATCAGGGGGCACGTTCAGGACTTATGATTGGACAGATGGAGGAACAGTGTGAAGGGGAGAGAGGTATTCAATGGGGTAACAACACCCAAGTACCTCTGTAAGGTAATGTCCCACAAACTCATTAGGGTAGTTCGGGACATGGGCTCTTCCCCAAGTCTCCACAGATTTAAAATTAAGAGAAACCCTGATTGCGTCTATGGAGAAAGGGATATGAATGCACACCACTACGTCTTGGATTGTCCAAGGGTAGTGGGTGTGCAGGAAGAGAGAAGGAGGGCGAGGGGCGCGATCGAGAGTAAGCTGCTGAGAAATCACAGCAAGCTTCTTGAGAAAGCCCACGACGTGGCAGCTGAGCTTTTCCTCAGCTGTGAGTGAACAGAGTCGACCGGCGGCTGCCTCCCCGCGGTCCCTGCTGGACACAGTAGATAGTTTCCTATTTTGCTGTGATTAAAGGCCACCGGTATAGAAATCCTTCCAGACACGTTGTCTGGGAGGTGGTGTTTCCAGGTACAATGTCCAAGCTCTAGCTTGGATACCGTTACTTGGCTTATGAGTTGAACAGAATAGCAGCGAAGGGCATGCTTCGCATGCCGGCTTGTAGACCGGAAGGTCTGGGTGGCCATCTGCTTCTAGGGTATACCAACTGTGCTTAGGTGGAATCCTCCAGTTCTTGTTTATTTTGGCTACCGTTTCTATTTCTTTAAAAGTAAGCTTATTTTTCTGTAGCAAGGGTTTTTTTGTGCCTTTTTTCGCTAGCGCATCAGCAGCTTCATTGCCTTCAATGCTAACAGGTAAGGGTATCCATTGAAGGTGAATTTTTGAGGTATTGAGAGTTTTTGGAGATAACCAATTATGTTCCTGCCTAATTTGTATCTAAGATCCCCTGTGTGACTCAAGTGTTGTATGGCACTTCTACTATCAGTAAGAATCCATATATCGTGATGTTTAATGCTTCTGATGGATTTTAAGACTTCATAGATGGCTATAAGTTCTGATCTGAAGACTGAGCAAAATTCTGGGTTTCTTCTGTTTATTTTCTCATTGCCATTTGTGGTTTTAATGAGAGAGTCACTGTCAGTGTGTCCCAACTCGTCTCTGCTACCATTGGTATAGATAGTTATTGCATTTTTAGGAATTTTATATTAATTATTTCTAATGATAATTGTTTTAAGTATTCTGGATTTTGGTATTGTCTGTTGGTGGGTTCATTTAAAGTGGCATTAAAAATAACATTTTGTTAGTGGTTCGCATGAAGATATTTTTTTCAGCTAAATAATATTTTTCCACTTTATATTTTAAAAATCTATTTCTTTTGGCCAGGTGGAGAGGGCCTTCTTTTTTGAGTCTTATATTGGGTTCCCAATTAAGTATGTAATTGAAAGTTCTGTGTTTGTTTTCATAACTCTTGATTTTGTTTATATATTTTTTGGCAGATTGTAGCTTATTCTATCCTTCAAGGGCATAATGTCTGCCTCGTAAAGTACAATATCATTAGGGCAGGTATTTCGAAGACCTGCAATAATTCTAGCTGCATTTAGTTGTACCCTTTCCAGTGTTTTTAGATTTGTTTCAGATGCTGTACCATAGATTTGATATCCATATTCCAAAATAAGTCTCATTAGAGATGTGTAATTTAATTTTAGTGTTGTTGCTTCAGCTCCCCACTCTTCCTGAAATATATTTCAAGATTTTTAGTCGGTCTCTTCCTTTTCTAACAACTCCTTCAATATGCTTACTGGAGTTAATTTCTGGATCCAGGGTGTAGCCGAGATATTTAGGATGTTTATTATATTGAAATTGTTGTTCTTTCAGAATAATATTTGGTCTTATTTTGTATAGTTTCTTATCGGTAGTAAAAAGACAGGTTTCAGATTTTTGGGGGTTAAATTCTAATTTATGTTTATTAGCAAATTTTTCTAGGTGGAGAAGAGTCTTGTTCAAATCTCTTTCAGCTTTTTGCCAGTTAGTGTTGCTACTCCATATAATAATGTCATCAGCGAAAAGTCCAATATTGGTTTTATGTGAAATTTTTTCTTCTATGCCTGCTATAAATAGGGTAAAGAGAGTTGGGCTAAGGACTGATCCCTGTGGTAATCTTTGGTACAATTTGAAGGTTTTAGATAGAGTGCCATTATATTTGACCCTGATTTATAAATTTTTAAGGGAATCATTTATCCAAGTGATAGCTTTTCCATCAATTTTGAAATGTTTGTATAATTTTGTAATTAACTTGTTTTTCCATAACTTATCAAAAGCTTGTGTAAGGTCTAAAAAGCAGCTATGGTGTGGTTAGTTGGTTTTTTTGTTTTGTGCATCTTTTACCTTTTGTGTGAAAAATAAGAGTCGGTCTATTGTCCCATGTCCTTTCCTAAATCCATATTGTTCTTCTGGTAAGAGATTTCTTGTGTCGGGGTGGTAGGTGAGTCGTCTGAGTATAATTTTTTCCATTAATTTGCAGCAAATATTTGTTAGGGAGATAGGTCGGTAGCTTTTTGGGTCATCAGCAGATTTGTCAAGTTTTTAATGGGAATTATTGTTGCATTTAACAGTCTTGAGGCAATTTTCCAGTTTTCCAGGAGTTATTGAAAATATTAAGAAGTCTTTCTTTGCCAATTTTGCCCAAGTTTGATATCATTCGGCCATGAATTCCATCTGGCCCAGGAATCTTGTTTAGGTCAGTGTTTTCTAATGCATAAGCTAGCTTTTTCATATTGATTTTTTTCATGGAAAATATAATGAGTGCTGGTGATATTTTACAGTCATGAATAATCTTTCTTTTTTCAACCTTGATTTTACTACTTATTTGATATGAATTACCTAAAAGATTGGCAGCAATTTTGTAATTAGTTGCTGGTGTACTATCTGTATTCTTAATGATATTTGTGTTTTCAATTTGTGGCTGGGCTCTGTTAATTTGTTCTGCCAAATTCCAAAGTTTTGTATTTGGGTTTCTTTGGGTTCAGGTTTTCACAAGTTTGTTTCCATTTTTACCTTTTTACATTTACGTATAATCTTTTTATTTTTGCAATCACAATGTTCAGTTCAGTTATACAATTTGTTTGGTTTTGGGTGCACTTTTTTGTAGTTCATTTCTTTTAGTTATAAGTGTTTGAATATTTTTTGCCTGGTGTGTATAATTTGGAATCCATTTCTTGATATTACCTCTTGGTTTTGAAACTTTGGCTGCTTTAATAATGGTGTTTTCGAAAGATATCATATTAGCCTTTTTGAAGTTTCAGAATTTTTCTTAATTGAGCTAGTTTTGGTCTTGGTGCTAATTTCTATCAAATTAGGCAAATAATCACTTTCAAAACTTTTTAATATTTCCTATTTGCATTTGTGGAAAATGTCAGGATAGTAAAAACTTATATCAAGGGCTTGTGCAGTATTATAGCTTGTAGGAATGATGGATAGGATTCCCATCATTTAAGCACATGAAGGCATTGTCGTCAAATATGTTTTATAGTATTTTGCCTCTTGGGTTTGGCGTAGAACATTCCCATAGTTGATGTTTGGCATTAAGGTCACCTACAATAATAGTGTTGTCTGTAAGAAATTGAGCCATTGTTCCATCGTCAATAAATGTATTGTTTGGTGGGTGATACATATTGTATATAAAGTTATACAAACAGTTTAACCGCATAAGTTTCTTTTATTTATGAAAATCATTTTTAATTTCAAAGAGAAATAATTTAGTATTTCTAACTTTTGGATGACGTATTTCCGTTCGCCATTACTCTTCATATTTTTCACCCTCCATACGTCATCTATTCATATATAGACCATCACTCTTCATATATTCAACCTTTTCATACGTCATTCAAAAGTTAGAAGTACTAAATTATTTCTCTTTGAAATTAAAAATGATTTTTCATAAATAAAAGAAACTTATGCGGTTAAACTGGTTGTATAGCCTTATAATTATACGCCGCAGTCATTTATAAGTATTATTAGTCAGTTTAAATATTAGTTACGAACGGAGAAATATCGTCCAGGATAGCCTAGTGGACATGGCACCTGCCCGGTAAGCAGAAGGTTGTGGGTTCGATTCCCGCTCCTGGACACTTTTATTTTTCCGTTCGCCATTACTCTTCATATTTTTCACCCTCCATACGTCATCCATTCATATATAGACCATCACTCTTCATATATTCAACCTTTTCATACGTCATCCAAAAGTTAGAAATACTAAATTATTTCTCTTTGAAATTAAAAATGATTTTTCATAAATAAAAGAAACTTATGCGGTTAAACTGGTTGTATAGCTTTATAATTATACGCCGCAGTCATTTATAAGACATATTGTATATGTTGATGGCTTTGTTTTGATTGAGGCAGACTTTGATACCTTGGGCTTCGAGGTCTAATGTGTTTGTAATATTAACGGCTATGTCCTCATAGTACAAATTCTTGATTAAAAATGCTAGGCCACGCCCTTTAACAGCATATACAGATGGATCTTCAGACCTTACCCTGAGTAATGGAGGGGCCGGAATTAACATAATATTGCAAGATGGAACAAACATCAAAATCAAAAAAGGAGCAGGACAGATTTCCTCAAACTTCACTTGTGAACTGACAGCTATCTGGAAAGCTCTTGATTTATGCCTTAACCATCCAACTCTGCATCAAGCAGAAGGAATTTTAATATACAGCGACTCCATATCCGCTCTAGAAGCAATTCAGAAGGGCAATACTAGAATCACACAGAAAATACACTCGTTACTTACCCAACTGGAATCATTGGAGAATAACTGCATTCTACAATGGATTCCTGCCCGTGTTGAGATCGGGGGTAATGAAATGGCAGTTGATTTGGCAAAGGAAGCCAGAAAGCTGAGCCAAAATAAAGAACAAATGTCAGTATTTGACGCTGATGCTTTGGCAAAATACAAGATAATTAAACAAAAAATAAGAAAAGATCAAATATGTGAAATAAACTCTGAGAGAAAACTGACAAAAACTATAACAAGACTTAGAACAAAACATTATAAAGGAATGAAAATACATCCAGATGGCACAAGAACCTATAGAACATGCAACAACTGTCCTGGTGTGGAACTAACACCTACCCACATATTCTCATGCCCGATGCCTTGCAGAAAATTGACTTAGACCCAGAGCAGCAGCTTTATACATCCAAGATAGTGGTCATTGCTGCTGCTGCTGTGATAGAAATGCATGGAGACATCTGAGGCTATTTATTGGACACGAAAAAAACAACAACGACATTCCAGAGTAAAATAAATTATCAGAGATAGATACATATTTTTCAAATGAATTATAATAAACATAATCGACACTGAGTGAGAGTTGAATTAAAAATATTAGAAATTTATTATCTTCGGAAACAAACCGTATCTAAAATATCAATTTTCTTTTTGCTACATGTTTTAATTTGCATTTACCTATTTTACATATCTCTGATTGTATTTGAAAATCGTTAACCAATTCTTCATACTTTCGGCGAAGTGGTGTTTTATTAATTTGTTATTTTATATTATTAGGGTTCTTTCCTGGTATTCAAAAAGGAAAAATACATGTCGATCAGTTATATTTTTCAATTTATCAAACAATTTGGCCGCTGAATCTCTGATTCTGGTAGAGCGCCATCTGGCGAATAAAATTGTAACTAAAATCAATTTCGAATTTTCATTATTTGCCATAAAAAATCCCATTGCATCCTGAACACAATGGTGTTTACCGCATTGCTCTAGCGCAAATATTCGGGGAGTTATTAATTTTTAAAGTTGTGCGGGACTTTTGGATCACCCTGTACATCTATATATATAAAAATGAATGTTTGTATGTTTGTTGGTTTGTTTGTCTGTATGACTCCTATACAAATTCGCAGTAGTTCACTAATTCAAACCAAAATTTCCATACATAGGTAAAAAATAACGAGGATGACGATAGGCTATTTTAAAATATATATAAATCATTTATTAAAACTATATATTCAAATTATTCAACTTAGCTCACGAGCAGCGCCCTCTAGAACACTCAAGCGGGCGACGGTGGCGCGCGACGATTGGCTGCCGGCGCAGCACGTGACTTCCCTGCCCCCTGCCCCCCGCCGAGTAAATGAGATCTCCCGGCTGACGGCCGGTTGAGCTCACGAGCAGCGCCCTCTAGAACGCGTGACGATTTTGACGGCGCGGGGCGCTCCCGGTTGGACAGTTGCGCGGGGGCAGAGTGACCTCGCGGGTGCCCTCCGGGAACTACGTCCATCTTCCATATGTAATATACATTTAATCGTGTAATCCCGGGCGTTTGCCCGGGTCATTCGTCTACAAATTCGCAGTAGTTCACTAATTCAAACCAAAATTTCCATACATAGGTAAAAGAATACTGGGTTTAGTTTGATTATCAGATACAAAATTATATCGGGAAAAATTCCAAAAAACAGAGACCACGGGCGAAACAGGGTACATTTAATAGGGTAAAACCCGGGCGTTGCCCGGGTCATTCGGCTAGTAGTATATATTATTATCATGTAGAAAATTAGGAAAGATAAATTCAGGATAAAACAGCAATTTATTAAAGACACAAACACAGAAAGGGAATTTTCCAGAGAGAGAGATAGATTGAAACTTCCTTATTACATCGTTTATATATAAGACTATAAATGAGAATAAATAAGGATAAATATAGTTAAATGAAAGATAGTAACAAAATATAAATATATTCAAACTAATAATATATTCATATCAAATATTTAGCGTTACAATATATATAATTTACGCTAGGAGCCTGGGTTACCTTTATGTTAATATATTTTATACTAGACGGGTGACCCGGGCTTCGCCCCGGGATTGACCCGTGTGCATATCTACCCGAGTGATATATATTTAGATAATATTTTTTTTATAATTGTTTGTTATTCGCATTATCTATTTGTTTGCATCATCATAATTTAATCTAATATTTGATAGAGGGCGGTGTTCGTGAGCTAAGTAGAATAATTTGAATATATCGTTTTAATAATTGATTTATATATTTTTTTAAATAGCCTATCGTATTCCCCGTATTTTTTTACCTATGTATGTAAATTTTAGTTTGAATTAGTGAACTACTGCGAATTTGTATACCGGACCTACAAACAAACAAACATACAAACATTGATTTTTATATATATAGAAGATATAATATGAAAAAAGTTAGTACACATGGGAAATGGTACTAGGATAAGGTGGATAAATTAAGAGAAAAATACATCTCATTATCATGCAATTGAAAGTTGCTGATCGCTTGCGCCATCTTTCGGAATAAATATCAACTATACGTTAATTTTTAATTATTTCAAAATTTACCAAATACCAATGGACAATGGGTTTTCTTGATTAATCAAGAATGGGTAATTTGGCCATTCTGGAATAATTTTTAAAAATCAACGGATAGTTGGTATTTATTCCGACAAATGGCGCAAGCCATCAGTAACTTTCAGTTTCATGATAAGAAGATGCCATTTTCTCTTAATATATATAATATAGATGGGAATTTTGCCGGGAGGACATTGATCTAAAGAGACAAGGGTCACCTCTCCCGTCAAAATAGACGTCAAAACCAGACGCCATCTTTTTGGCAGATTGTCAAGATTCCATTAGATCCCGTGTGGATCTCATGGAATAAAGTCCGCCCTAGACTGACGAGGGCCATTAGCCCGAAACCATGGTCTCTAGGTGGACGCTTTTCAGTTTGCCAAAGCTGGTGTTGTGGCTTTGTCACCGACCCGAGGCCACTAGTTTGCGGTGACGGTCAATAGATGGCGTCTGATTTTGACGTCAATTTTGACGGGAGAGGTGACCCTTGTCTCTTTATATATATAATATGTTTATATAATTATCTCCATTTTTTCTTCTTTTAAAATTGAAAAAAAAGTGGTATATCATCGAATTATTGTGATAAATATACTGGCAATAATTACGTATGAAATATTTGACATGCAATTCATTATTTTAATTTTTTTTTCTTAAATTCCATCCTGAGAAATATATCAAAGAAATAAATATTTGCAGCTATCTTCTGCAAACACATTAGCGTCAATTTTTGAAGAATTAGGTTTGGCCCCACTGGAACTATTAAATATTTGCTTCACTGAATATTTGTTTTTCTCTCTGAATAAATATTATTTTTTATCTCTCCCAGTGAGAATAACGGCACGGAACGGATATTTTTTTATGTAATATCTGTGAAATATATAGAAAAAAACAATGATGGAAAACAATGTACGAATATTTTCGACGTGTTAAAAATGTATTAAAATAGAGTACCTCTCCCTTTAAAATTGCATTTAAAAAATGAACAGGATCAACTAGCTTTAATGACGATTTTTTTAGGCAAAATTGTGGAAGGATGGTATCCATGTAAAGAGAGGAAGGAGGTACCTCTCCCTTTAAAATTATCTTAAAACATTACACCTTGTTGGTCACACCTGGGTCGGATGCAAATCTACTTATATAATTGCCTTATTCTGAAGCTCACGGATAGAATGCGCGCCCATTGGCTGCCGGCGAACACGTGTCCTCCCTGCCCCCCTCTAGACAACCCTGTTATCAGCTGTGTGATACATACACCTGTCTAAAGTGGCCATACCAGACAACCCTGTTATCAGCAGTGTGATACATCCACCTGTCTATACAGACCACCCTGTCTATAGCGGCCACTCTAGACAACCCTGTTATCAGCTGTGTGATATATCCACCTGTCTATACAGACCACCCTGTCTATAGCGGTCACCTTGGGCAACCCTGTTATCAGCTGTGTGTTACATTCACCTGTCTATAGTGGCCACTCTAGACAACCCTGCTATCAGCTGTGTGATACATCCACCTGTCTATACAGACCACCCTGTCTATAGCGGCCACCTTAGGCAACCCTGTTATCAGCAGTGTGATACATACACCTGTCTATACAGACCACCCTGTCTCTAGCGACCACCCAAGACAACGTTTTTAAAACATATTCGCACTCGGGTAAAACCCGGGCGTTGCCCGGGCCATTCGTCTAGTGTGGTTATAATTGAATATGCAACATTACCTTCGGGTTCTGAGTAGCGTTGATTATTTTATGCACACCACACTTTTACACATTCTCGTCACTTTTTTCTTACATGCTCACACTACCTTATCTGCATACTCATCACTTTTCCATATTCACACATTCTTTGTCACTGACCCGAGTCCGCTAGTTTGCAAAGACGGTCAATAGGTGGCGCTTAGGTTTTGGTGTTTATTTCGACGGGAGAGGCGACATTTATTTCTATAGCTGCATATCCTCCCGCGGCATTTGGTTGATGTTAACAGATATGTAAATACGGGGTGTGTCCAGCGGGGGTCCATGGGACGGCGGACTATCAGGGGCGGTCCAGCGCCTGGCACTCCGGCACCGCGTGTTCCCCTCCCTGCGGGGACAGTATGTCCAACTGCGGCACTACCGCCTCACTGCGGACATCGGTCAGGTGGGTCCGCCAATTTTGCATATTCATTCTCCCCCCCGCTACTTTTTACATATACACCACTGCATTCAAGTAACGTTCCCATGTTCATTCCTCTTTCTATTATTCACACTACTTTCTATACATTCATTCCCACCACTTTCACACATTCTCGTCACCTTTTTTTTACATGTTCACACCACTTTCTCTTCATTCACATCACTTTCCCATATTCACACTCCTTTCTCCTAAACATACGACATACGACTTTCCAAAATTCACGTCATTTTTTTTTTAACATTCACACCATTTTCACGCATTCATGCTACTTTTACATTCACACCACTTTCTTTCACTTTCACATCATTTTCACACATTCACGCCACTTGTCAATACTACCACGCATTCACGACTCTACCATCTTGTAACATTTTCACACCATTCCCACACATACATTCACACCAGATGGCGTCGGCCATTTAAAATACTTATTTGAGCAGTCAGGATATGTTTAATACTTCTCTCTATCTACATAAAGACTTTGTGTAAAATATAAGGTGTTATAAATATGTTTACATATACACCATGTATTGTTCCTGTTTCTCTATTTGCATATATGATGATGATACAGGTTGTTGAGTAGACCACTTTCTATCCTAAACAGACCATGATAATAATGGTGGGTAGCTAGCGACTGCTTTTACTGTAAGTATCCTACATTTCTACACATGTAGGAAACGCAGTTCGGCTTTTAAACTTAGAAGTGTGCCAGAGCCCCGTTTGGTTACTCGCACTCACTGGTGGGGTTGGACTTTTGCAAGAACCGGTGTGGTCATTGAAGCCATTTTTTTTTATTTCTTCTGAAAAAAAAGTGCCTAAGGCAGGATTCGATACCGGGTTGTAGCTGTTGACGGTTTATATCACTGAGAAGATTATGGGGAAAAGATTCAGTGAAATATAAAAATTCTTTTAATAATATTTGACCAGAAAATCTCCCCCGCACAATTAAATTATCCCAAAATATTTTTAAACTAAACATCATTTAATCTCCGATAATGAGGAAATATCAAGTGTGTGTGTGTTTGCTCTGTAACTTCCTAATTTAGAGAATATTTGTCGTGCCTTTATTAATTAGGTAATTGGAGAACCTCGTTTTCTCTAAACACAGGAAATTAAAGTTGGGATTTTTAGGAACAATTTATTTTCTACCCCAGCCATTTGTTCAGAGGCTCTCCAGAGAGATTGAAATTTGATGGGAAACAACATTATAGGAAGCCTGAATGTCGATATAGCTTGTTCCATAATATTTAGCCACCTCATTTTGATCTATAAATCAAGACCAAATTTATTGTCGTTGAGTCTACACCACGCTGACGAGGCCCAACAGCCCGAAACGCGTGCGTCACAAATGATTGTGAAATTCGGCAATATATATATAATGAAATTCTATATATATATTTTTGAAATCTTATAAGTTTAAATTGTGGAAAGATATATGAGAAAGCTAATATTAGAATTATAAAACGACTCTATGTAAATTTTTTGTTGTTGTTTTTCTTTGGCCGACACAAACCTTTTTGTAAATATGTAAATACGTAATCATGTATTTTCTAAAGTAAGGAATATTTCTTACTCTCAAATTATCAATTAAAATGGTTTTATTTTTTATTTTATATCACCCCTAACTACCACTACCTATTTTTTAAATATAACATATGGGTTAGCCAAATATCAGGGAACAGGTTAAATCAACGTCTAGTTGATTTCTGTTCCACTAGATGGCGCTCTGCCTTCTGAAAAAATCATGTGAACGTGGTAAGGATATGCCTTTTTGATTTTAACAACGAACACCTGACGTTTTTTTATTATTTTTTCCCACATACGCACACATATGCGTTAGGGTCAAACTATTCCTTTATAATTTATTTTTCAAATTTTATTGGATACAGTATTTGTTTCTTATAAAATGGCGCCCAAATTAACAACAATATGTAACCAAGCTCACAAGATAAAAAAAGCTCAGAGTGATAAAAAGCAATGCGACTCAAAATGTTCTTCAAAGCGATCTTACTTCTTCTCCTCGCCCTCAGCGCCCAAGCCACCGACCCAGGACGCCTGGATTTCAGGCAGAAACTCGACTACCTCATCGCCCACTGAGACGACGTCCTCGTAGTGACCCTGGCCGTTCTCTGCGCCATCGCAATGACACTCTGCCTCTGCAGACTTTCGGAAAAAGATCTAGGAATCCCGGAAGGCCCCAGGAAGCCACCGATCCAGGAATGCCCATCTACCATCATCGACATAGAGGACCCCCCAACCCTGGATGCCCCCGCCCCCCGCACCTAACATAGACTAAAAAAAGACTGTCGTCTTTATTGCGACTTGGATAAACCAATAAATGGTTGCGGGGCACATACGCACACATATATATATATATTACATTTTTAAAAAAAGATGGGATTTCTGTTGTTTTGGATCATATTGATGATTATGCTATGGTGGTGTAGTCGTGGTTAAATTCTTGATTGAATATAAAAATAGTCTTGATCAGATATTGCTTTAATTGAGCTAAGTGATATATATAAAAAACATAATTTGATTAAAGTACTGCCTGGCTTAAGGCGTAAGAATAAAAAAAGAAAAGCTTATTTACATAATGTACAAAAGTTTTGGGCCGACCAATCGGGGAACAACAACAATGAGTATTTATAGAGAAAGCGTGACCTCTGGCGGTCGATTTATACAGAGTATTTATATCTATGAAATTATAATTTTAAATAAAATATTTTAATATAACATATATATATTATGAAAAAGGCATCTCCTTATCGTGCAACTGAAAGTTGCTGATGAAAATACCCATCCATTTGACCAATTCTGGAATAATTAAAAAAATCAACGAGAATAGTTTATATTTATCCCGATAGATGGCGCAAGCCATCAGCAAATTTCAGTTGCACGATAAGGAGATGCCTTTTTTAATAATTTATGTACCTTATCTCAGTACAATATCGCATTTGTACTATTTTTTCATATATTTAACACATCGTAATTTATCCAGGTTTGATATGGCAAGTATTGTCTTGTGGCGAAGGTATGAAAGTTCCTCCAACAGGAATAATTCCCCACTGTGGGTTAACCAATAGAAAGGCAGGCTAATGAATTATGGAAGACCATGTGGCAGACGATGGAGTTGAATTATTAAAGAATTTTCTATAAGGAGAGATCCCTGTGTCCATTCAATATCTCGCTTGGAGAAATTCCTCTACTTTTTCTCTTCTCCTATTATTTAATTCACGTTTCGAACATCAATTTTTAGACCAAATTTATAATGTTATTCTGTGAGGAAATATATCTAAAAAATTGTGTTGCGAAATTTATTTAACTGAAAAATTTTTCAATTGATTTTTATCCCCCATATTTGAGGCAATCTAATGAAATAAAAATATCTCAGCTATTTTAAAGCAGTTGAAATTGAGATATAAAAAAAGAACTTTCTTTCGTGTAATATTGAGGCTGGAATGGTCAAGTTTATGGTGTAGAGTTTTTTGAACGTATATGTCGAGAGGTTTACCTGAATGTGTATATAAGGTATGATATAGGCTTAGCAAATATATACGTATAAAATGAAAAATTTAAAAGCACGAATGTTTCTTTTATACATAATACAAACTTCTACTGTCCTTACTGCGATGAAAAAAATATATTGGAGAGCTTGGCTCATCCGTGGTGAATCCTCCAAGCGGTTTCGCCAATTTAATCTACCAGACCGCTTTGGATTGTGTATAAAAGAAACATTCGTGCTTTTAAAATATTTTTATTTTATATATATAGATGGCGCGTTATAGTATATGTATGTATATATTGTATATATGTATATTGTATATATGTGTATATTGTATAGGTATGTATATATATGTTGAATATATACGTTGACGTTATTGAGAAATAAGGTTCAAAAGTGGTTTGTATTCATATGCTTCAGTGATGAAGAAAAAATCCATTTTGATATACACACGAATATATTTTTGAAAATAGAGCAATCCATAAATAGTTCTATAATTTAAAAAGTCATATATTGGATCAAAATATTTATTTTACCAATATTTCAGTTGTGTGGCTGAACGCCAAACTTTATCAAGGTATTATAACATATTTATATCAACAACAAATACAAATATTTATTATCAATTACAAGCAAAGATTTACATTTTTTATTATTATTACAGAAGCACGAAGTCTATCAGACTATTGTGCTATATTATAATTATTTACATATATATCTTTAATTTATACATGACTGCGGCGTATAATTATAAAGCTATACAACCCGTTTAAACCGCATAAGTTTCTTTTTATTTATGAAAAATCATTTTTAATTTCAAAGAGAAATAATTTAATATTTCTAACTTTTGGATGACGTATGAAAAGGTTGATTATATGAAGAGTGATGTTCTATATATGAATGGATGACGTATGGAGGGTGAAAATATGAAGAGTAATGGCGAACGAAAAAATAAAAGTGTCCAGGAGCGGGAATCCAAAAGTTAGAAATATTAAATTATTTCTCTTTGAAATTAAAAATGATTTTTCATAAATAAAAAGAAACTTATGCGGTTAAACGGGTTGTATAGCTTTATAATTATACGCCGCAGTCATGTATAAGTATTATTAGTCAGTTTAAATATTAGTTACGAACGGAGAAATATCGTCCAGGATAGCCTAGTGGACATGGCACCTGCCCGGTAAGCAGAAGATTGTGGGTTCGATTCCCGCTCCTGGACACTTTTATTTTTTCGTTCGCCATTACTCTTCATATTTTCACCCTCCATACGTCATCCATTCATATATAGAACATCACTCTTCATATAATCAACCTTTTCATACGTCATCCAAAAGTTAGAAATATTAAATTATTTCTCTTTGAAATTAAAAATGATTTTTCATAAATAAAAAGAAACTTATGCGGTTAAACGGGTTGTATAGCTTTATAATTATACGCCGCAGTCATGTATAAGTATTATTAGTCAGTTTAAATATTAGTTACGAACGGAGAAATATCGTCCAGGATAGCCTAGTGGACATGGCACCTGCCCGGTAAGCAGAAGGTTGTGGGTTCGATTCCCGCTCCTGGACACTTTTATTTTTTCGTTCGCCATTACTCTTCATATTTTCACCCTCCATACGTCATCCATTCATATATAGAACATCACTCTTCATATAATCAACCTTTTCATACGTCATCCAAAAGTTAGAAATATTAAATTATTGCTCTTTGAAATTAAAAATGATTTTTCATAAATAAAAAGAAACTTATGCGGTTAAACGGGTTGTATAGCTTTATATCTTTAATTATTTACACGATGAATTAATAGTGATTTATAAATCTGTGTACAAATTGCTATAAACTTGCCAAAGTTTTCATAAGATTGAGTATATACAGAAAGATGGTATTATGTCAAAGTAGGCAAGTACAATTTGGTTAGTCAGAGCCAACAAAAGATTTACATTTAAAGAACGTCTTGTTCCTACGACATAAAGTTTACAATCCAAAAACACAATTATTATATATGCTGACGTCAGCACCGATAATCAAATGACAGTTTTCCAACAATGTATAATTTTGTTAATGGTTTTATAAAATTTTCAATTAAGAATTAACAATGAGTTTCTTACTATTGTTGTTGGAAAAATGAGGAGAAAGAAGAAAAAACGTAATTATTTTTTATAAAAATGAAGCTTCTTTATTCTTTAAAAAAGCAATTAACATAACATGGAAGGGTAAAATTAAAGTAGTTACATAGGCTAAATAAAAGTAGGTACGCGTCATCTAACAATGACCTTACCTATCGATACCTAACACACACACAAAGTTGCATATATACCCAAGCAGATATGCAAATTAGTGCAATGGCATCGGTCAAATAAATTACTACAGAGTAATACTTCGTAGATATATATATAATTATGTAATTATAGATATAATTGTTACTTTCAACGATTGTGACCAAAACAAGTAAGTTTTCTAACAAAGTTGCATATATACACAAGCAGATATGTAAATTAGTGCAATGGCATCGGTCAAATAAATTACTACAGAGTAATACTTCGTAGATATATATATATAATTATGTAATTATAGATATAATTGTTACTTTCAACGATTGTGACCAAAACCAGTATGTTTTCTAACAAAGTTGCTCTTTTATTCGCTCTTTTATGAATGAAACTCTTTGTCGTAATTTCGGAAGCTATTTAGAAGAGTGACTTTTCTCGAATTCTTGGTTGCTTAACGTGTGGAACTAACACTTACCCACATATTCTTGTGTCCGTCAATGGCCACAACCTTGTAGAAATTGACATGGACCCAGCAGCTTTACACACCCAAGATAGTGGACATTGCTGTGATAGAGATGTATGGAGACATCTGAGGTTCTTCATTGGACACGACAACAACAGAAAATTGACATAGACCCAGAGCAGCAGCTTTACACACCCAAGATAGTGGACATTGCTGTGATAGAGATGTATGGAGACATCTGAGACTCTTCATTGGACACGACAACAACAGAAAATTGACATGGACCCAGAAGCTTTACACACCCAAGATAGTGGACATTGCTGTGATAGAGATGTATTGAGACATCTGAGGCTCTTCATTGGACACGACAACAACAGAAAATTGACATGGACCCAGAAGCTTTACACACCCAAGATAGTGGACACTGCTGTGATAGAGATGTATGGAGAAATCTGAGGTTCTTCATTGAACACGACAACAGAAAATTGACATGGACCCAGAGCAGCAGCTTTACACACCCAAGATTGCGACTTCTGTAATAGAGATGTACGGAGACATCTGAGACTCTTAATTGGACATGACAACAACAGAAAATTGATATGTACCCAGAGCAGCAGCTTTACACACCCAAGATGGAGGACATTGCTGTGATAGAGATGTATGGAGACATCTGAGGCTCTTCATTGGACACGACAACAACAACATAAAATTGACATGGACCCAGAGCAGCAGCTTTACACACCCAAGATAGAGAACATTGCTGTGATAGAGATGAACATCTGAGGCTCTTCATTGGACACAACAGCAACGACAACAATAAAAGGAGCTTTATATTAATTCTTTATTACACACGTTTTTATATTTATCCATTATTTATTTAAGAACATTTATTCCATTACCATAACACTGATATTAAATATCCATTCTATAAAATTCTATATACAGTTACGAGCGCCATTCTTCATCTCCTAATAATCAGTTTTCGTCTCTGTCACCGTTTGCTTTTTATTTTTTGGATTGGCGCCCTCCTATTGGTTGGCTACGATCACGCCACCTTTGCCCCCCCCCCCCACACTCGCTTTTTCGTTTTTGTAACTATTGTGTTGGAGCGGGTCGCTCCTTAAATAAATGCATATATTAGTTAATAACCAAATGGAATCCTTTCTTTCTTTTTCCCAGTAAGAGACGCCTACGGAAGCCAACAGTACATAGACAGATAAAGCACATAGGCTATAGTTATTAACTAACATATGCATTTATTTAAGGCGCCTATTTATAATTGTAACAAATAGTATTTGAATCAAAACATTCAATCGGGTAAAACACGGGCGTTGCCCGGGTCATTCGGCTAGTTCAATATAAAGGTAATTTCAGAATTCTCTATACAAGTTTCAAATAATTATTTATTTTACATGATATATAGGTTTTAACTTTTAATTAGACAATTTTAATTTATAGACATTTTTCATTTTAATTTAGACACCTTCATTTTTATTTAGACATTTTCAATTTTAATTTAGACACATGGACTTTCTATAAAAAGTCAATGTGTTTAAATTAAAATTGAAAATGTCTAAATATAAATTAAATAGTCTAATTAAAAGCTAAAAACCTATATATCTCATGTAAAATAAATAATTATTTAAAACTTGTCTAGAAAATTCTGAAGTTACCTTTATAAAAGAGACATTTCTAAAAATAGTTAATTTTCATATTTTCTTTCAGCCCAATGTATTTGAATACACTAAATTTATAAAAACGATTTAAACATTTAAAAAATGGGGCTATTTATTAAACACATTTCATTATACAATTTTTAAACGATAGCTATTTCCTCTCTAAAAAAATAAAAAAAAACAGTAAAACAGGAAAATATAGATAATATATATTCGTTTTTTATCTTATTCGCAAAAAAAAATGTATAGAGAACGTAATTAATTCCTATTAATTTTCACTGAAAAAATTCAATGAATAGATTTTTTCAATAATTAATTATTTTTGACCAAAAAATTAGCTTGTTTTTATTGTGGCGCTAATAGAGAGGAATGATTTATTATTTTTGGGTGTGAGCCAATAAATTATCCTTGTTATTTACGGCGTGTGTGTAGGCCAATTTATATATATTGATTGGGTAAATAACATACGCTATATTACCTATCTAGCTATTGTTGACAGCAAGGGTTAAGTATATTTCTTTATAACGCCATATTTGAAACGGTCTTTTGGTTATTTAATCCGGTTACAATCTATTTAATATTTATGATTCTCATTCTAACCTGAAAGGTTCCTAATATATATTATTGTTTCTCTTTTTATTTTTAATTATTTTTTCTTGTATAATATGCTTAAACCTGTTTTTGTTTTTAAAAAAATGTAAATCGACGCAATTATCCCTAGCCGGGATATCGCGTTTTGTGTGTTGAAAAATAAAAATAAATAAAATCTTTAATATTTTTATATTTAAAATGTATTATATTATAATACACAAAATATATTGTATTAAAATTTTAAACGTTTAAAGAATATTGAAATTTTTATAAATTTTAAAATATGTATAATTTTTTATTTTTAATACAGTATAAACATACTTGTGTTTAATATAGAATTTCTATTTTCAAAACATAAACAATGATTAATATTCTGGGAACTCTATTAAGATTGTATTTTTATTTAATTTCAAATCATTATTAATGTATATACAAGTAATATTGTATTTTATAGAAATATTTTTATTATTATTTTGCATTATATATTTATTTACGTGTAGTTTTGATGATTTTACACCCAAAAAAATGCGTTTTTAAATGATTTGGTAAATTTATATATTGAGTATCGGCTCATTCACTTTTATTTAAGAAAGAGGTTCATCGGTTTTGGATTATTTTATGTACACACATGGTTTAACACAGATCATATCGGATATGTGGATCGAAGAACTTTCATATTCAGACCACTTACCAATTGTTTTACAAATTAATACTGGGTATGAAGCTATTAAATCCTCGTATAACAATGAAATACTAACACGAAAATTCATTTGGACGAAAGAAAATTTGGAGATGCTAAAACATAATTTAAGTGATATTGAAGATGGAAATGAAACCGATATTAACACAAAAACAGTAAATTTTACTAAACAGATCTACACGGCAATGGAATCGGCAAATATAATTAAATTCGCAAAACGACGACATCAACTTTCAAAACCTTGGTATGACAAAGATTGTTACATTATGAAAAAAACGACCAAAGTAAGTTTACAAAGATGTAGGAACTCAAATAACACACACGACCGCCAAAAATATATTGAGGCTAGGAGGGAATATTTTAAGCTCCTGCAAAGAAAAAGAGATGAATTCAACAAGGACAAGAATGAAATGATAAAAAACGCCAAAGATCCCAAATCCTTCTGGAATGCCATTGCAGCCTTTAGAAAAAAAAAACCAATAATACAAGGAGAGATTGATATAAAAGAATGGTTTTTATTTTATAAAAATTTACTGAACAAAGAAAATAATGAAGCTACTTTTACGTTAAACTAGATGATCGGTTGGAAAGATCCAGATTTAGACGCGGAAATAACCCTTGAAGAGATCTATGGTGTAGTAAAAAAAACTAGCGAATGGCAAAGCAGTGGGACTCGATGGTATACCAAATGAGTTGCTAAAGAATTTACCGACACCGACTTTAACTAAATTGAAAAACCTATTCAACAAAATAATGTCCACAGAAAAGTACCCGCAACTCTGAGCTAACTCAATAGTACACACCCCATATATAAAAGCGGTGATAAGAATAACCCAACAAATTATAGAGGGATTGCCCTCTGCAGTAATATATCTAAATTATTTACTACAATACTAAGAAACAGATTAAACAACTGGATAGAAAAAAGAGAGATTATTTTAGAAAATCAAGCAGGTTTCCGTAAGAACAGATCATGTACTGACCACATACTACTACTGAATTCACTCATCCAATTATCTTTGAGAAGAAAACGAGGCAAGCTATATGTCTTCTTCGTCGATTTGACTAAAGCTTTCGACACAGTCCCACATGATTTACTTTGGCAAAAATTGCATAAAATGGGCATTAGCAATAAATTTGTAATGCTGATAAAAAACTTTTACCAAGAAGCTAAGATTACTATCCGATGGGAAGGGCAATATTCAAGTAATGTGAAAATTAATTCTGGAGTGTTGCAGGGAGAATCACTTTCCCTACTTTTATTTATCTATATATATAAAAATGAATGTTTGTTGGTCCGTCCGTAAGTGATAATCTTCTACATCGCTCAACCGATCGTGATGAAACTTTGGGAAGTTGTTTAGTATACTACCGGGATGGTTTCTGGCTAATTACTCTTTAGAAATAACCTTTCGTTGCATTTTTATTTACAATAAAACGTAAATTCACTCGCAATCAGCGCCCCCTCGCGGCAGGCGTATGGCCTGAAATAGCCTCGCATGAGCGTATTTGTAACGTCAAGCTTAGCCTATAGGTTAGGTACACAGCTTCGTACCCCCACAACCTAGGTTCGAGGCTCAGCGTGGGTGTTTTTTTTTTTTTTTTTCATTTCTTTTATATTATTGTAGCAAATTATTAAAAATATTATTTTATTTAAAATGTAGGCTTTTTAAAATAAAAATTAACATAAACAATTTTTAAATAATATTTATAACAAACCTAGGTTCGAGGCTCAGCGTGGGTGTCTTTTTTTATTTTCATTTCTTTTATATTATTGTAGCAAAGTCTTTTTTTTACAGCATTATTATATTTTAATTGGTTTATTTTAAATATGTTTGTTATGAAGGCTCTATGTAATACTATTTAGAGAACATTTTACATTTTAAACACCTAAGCACCCCTCTTTTTAATATTGTAGCAAAGTATTAAAAGTATTATTTTATTTTAGATGTTTGCCATGAAACTTTGGGAAGTTGTTTAGTATACTACTGGGACGATTTCTGACGAATTATTTTAAAATAATATTTATAACAATAATTATAGCAAATTTTAAGACATATTTTTAAATTCTGTGTTTGTGCATATATAAATATTTTACAAAAATTGTGAGAACGTTCTATTAGAATATCTCAAAAACAAAAAACAATACATATAAACAAGTTCACTGACATTTATTAATGCAGTGATTATAAAGGGCTATATTATCTATATATATAAAAATCACTTTCAAATTTTAACGTAACGTTCCATTCTCAATCCCGTAGGGCTTTAGATCGGCTAAAACATTTTTATCTTTATAAGTGAATATTAACTTTACTGTACTGAATAGTTTAGTATAATATTAATTTAACATATTACAACTTAGCCACAGCAACGCGTGGCCGGGTTCGCTAGTATTATATATGGCCGACCTAATAGAACTTTATAATAACTCAGCACTTACAGGATTTCATCTCCCTGATTTTGGTGTTTTACACCTACTTCTGTATGCGGATGACATAGCCATAATTGGAGAATCGAAAATTAATCTACAAATTAAAATCAATTTACTAAAGTCTTACCTGGATAATAACAAATTAGTTTTAAATGAAAATAAGTCCAAAATAATGGTATTTAGAAATGGAGGAAAACCGGCAAGACACGAAAACTGGTACTGGGGGGACATCCCACTGACTGTTGCGTCCAATATTATATATTTGGGATATCCATTCACTACCACTAATAATAGCAAAAAGGTAGCCCTCTTTTATAAAGCCAAAGCAAATACGGCAATAAATGCAACTATTAGACTGATAAAAAAGGAAAAAATTAACTCATTAAAAGTTGCACTGAATTTATTTGACTCAGTTATTAAATCAATACTACTCTATGCGGCCCCTGTGTGGGCTTGGGACAATACTGATATTATAGACCAAATACAGAATACGTTTATCAAAAACTTTCTGAATCTACCAAGATATATACCAGGGTATATTGTAAGGCTGGAAACAGGCAGAATATCTCTGACTTTTACAACGATCAAATTAATTATGAAATATTTCATTAGATTACAAAAATGGAAGACAATAGACTACCTAAGCTATGCTGGAATAGATTGAAGGAAATTTCCTTAATGACAAAAAAACCTATAGGATTCTGTAAAAATATCATGGATATCATCAATCATTGTGGACTCACACGGCTAAACTATAGGTTAAATTATGATGACATACAGATCGAACTTCCGAATATACTAAAAATAAAAATTGAACAGCTATTGCAGCAAGATCTGGCAAAATTATCTCTTACGAAAACATACTCAAACTATAGGTTAATTTATGATTCATTCATTCCAGAACATTATTTTTCATGCAATCTGTCCTCAGCTTTAGTGAGTTTTATTGCACAGATCAGATTAATATCAACATTGATCAAAGAAAATCATATTTACGTAATTAAGAAAGAAGATTTGTACTGTAGGTTATGCGGAAGTCAGATAACCGATGAAATATACCATTTTACTGCTGAGTGCGGGGATCTGAAGGAGAGAGAAAAAAGATCCTGAAAAGTCTTCCTAGACCGCATTTGAACTCAATAAAGCTAATAAAAACTGTTTCATATAAGAAAAGTTGGGCAATAGAACTGTTCAACTATCAAAAAGCGGTTGTAAATAAAATTGCACTAGTGGAAGAGAGAAGAACAGGGGCACAATAAAAAAGTCACCCTGTTTACCATACCTTAATTGTAAATACTCTATCTCTCCCTTTTCTCTTGTGTTGAATATTGTCTGTAATTCCACGGCGAATCTGTACAGGGCAAGACGCCCTAATAAAGTTGTTTTGTTTGTTTGTTTTGTATATTGAGTATTTTTCTTTATATCGTTTTCACTTAGCGCACATATGTAAAGTTGGTAAATCTTTTTTTTTAAATACAAAATAAAAACTGAAAAAGGGGATAATCCCACGAAATATTTTTAAATGTTTTTTATTATTTTTATTTCCCCGAATTTCTCTGCGCAAGCCATTTACTACTTTAAGTATATATTTATATTACATATTGTATGGTTGTAAAAACTGAACAATTCTACAGAATAATATTTCTGTGAATTTTTAATATCTTGTTCAATAGTTAGATGTGTTGTTGATTTGCATATCCATGCGTCAATATGTAGATATAACAAGATATACCATACATTAAAAAAGATGAAGTTAGATAACACAATTAGGGCTTTAAATATACACTCGTGGAGTCTAAACTTAAGGAAGTTGTACCATGTATATCGGGACAATAAATCTGAAAGATATTACAGTGACCTTTATTGAAGACACACGAGATAGCCAAGTGTGAACAGCCTCTGTCTCCTTAAAGAAGGGGGGAACGTAAAACTAACGAACGACTTCTGAAATAGGAATGGTATTCTGTCTTGGCGGTATGGTACATATGAAAATTAGTGTATATATCACTACATACATATTTACATATTTACTACATTTTTATTCTTAAAAAAGAAAGCAAATCAGCATATGAAGTCACTACAGTTTGTAAGAGATTATTTTGTAGGATAACACAATCTCCGTTGTCTAAATCATATGATGGTTGTGTGTGAGGTTTTATTTTGTTACAAATAATATGCAACTTATTTCCCCTGAGGAAGGTGGCAGTAAGGCTCCGAAATACCGGGGAGGTAAATAAATAACTATAGAATGTTTATAGAAAACCTATTTTTGCAGGTTGGAATTAAATAAATAAATCCTACAACCTTTTTTTAAATTATTTATTCCAAAGTTTCAGTGACTCGCTTTTACTATTTTTCGAGGAAAACAAAGGGCGTCGGTGGAAGGATGGTGTAAACCGTTGGTTTTCGACCATTACGACGCGGGATCAAATCCTGCATTGGGTACTTTTTTCTGATTTAAAAAAAAATGTTCCAATGGCCCCCAATTCTTGCAAAATTACAACCCCACCAGTGAGTGCATGTAAACAAACGGGGCTCTGACACATTTGTAAGTGCAAAATCGAACTGCTTTCCACATGTGTAGACATGTGGTGCACTTACAGTAAAAGCAGTCGCCAACTTCTATCCACCATGATTATCATGGCCTGTATACCACGTATACTAAGGATAATTATTTTTAAAAATATGAAAAAACAAATTGTACAAAAGGTGAAATTGTACTGGGGGATCAGGTAGATAAATTAAGAAAAAAAGACATCTCCTGATTATGCAACTTAAGTTGCAGATGACTTGACCCATACGTTACCGCACCGCGAAAAAATTCCAACAATTTTTTTTAAAGATTTAAAAGAAAAGAAAAAAGGAATATTAAATATCTAACGATCTATTTTTTGAGTCTCCCTAAATGACCATAATTAAGTAATGACCTACAGTGATAGGATTGCAAAGAAACAAGAACTCAGTGATGGGAAAAGAAACCCGAGATTTCCCACCTCGACAGACATCTTGGTCACTCAATCCTCCATGTAAACGTTGGGAGGGAAAAAAATTGTCCGCAAACATTTGCCACTTCACTCCATTCCCTAACTACAGGGTAATTGATTGGTTTTTTTTAATCTCCTCTCTTTCTCTCTCTATCTTTCTTTTTTTAATAGTATTTTATTCTTTTTTAGTTGGGGGTTTGTGTATTAATATGATGTATTAATAATGCACTATCTGTTATAAGAAATTTAAATTATTCTTGACGCGTTTGATTCTTTTTTTAAAATAAAACAGTTTTTTCTACCCATTTATTTATACACACACACACACAAGCCTTTATTAAGACACACTGGTCTTATAGAGGATTCTCCCCGAGATTACAAGAGAGATAGGCCTGTGAAAGTGGGGAATATACAGAAGAAGAAAAAGAAAGATTATGTAAGTATGATATATACATACACATACATATATACAACATAACAACAAAAGCCCCCATTAAGACCCAAAGTTTTACAAAAGACTCGACTGCAGGATCCAAGAAGCAAAGTAAGAAAGAGATAAAGAAGTGAACAAAATATATATATATAAATAATTTTAAAAATAAGGCTTATTTTGGATTTAAATATGATTATTTATTTACCGATATTTCGATGGATCAATCTTCCATCTTTTACGAGGTGTTTTGCAGTGAAGCACGCAGCAGGTCGCGCGCCCCAGGTGAGCCACTAGACGTCTTCTAAGCTTATTGGGCGATGAACCATCTAATATATACAATCTAAACAGAGTAAATATAATCAAAATAAAAGTGATATATGTAAATGACTATTGAAATTAAGAGATATCAAATTAATTAAAGAAAAAGTGATATATGTAAATGACTAAGTGATATATGTAAATGACTAATGAAAATTAAGAGATATCGAATTAATTAAACAAATAAAATATCATGAAAATTGAAATAACTGTGTAACAAATATACAAATAGTAGTAATAGATATCCGATTAAAAATGGAATAAAATAACCATGTAAATAGCATAATCATCTAAGAGGTTCTAAACTGGGTATATATATCTGGCAAGTCAATCTTTCTATTGATACTATTTTTATTCTCTAATGAGCTCCAGCTTTCTAAAAATAAACGGCAATGTTTTTCTTTGATGTTTTGATGAATTATAGATGTGTGATCGAAGTCTGGAGTGTGACTATTGTTGAATGCATGATCTACTAGTAGAGATGTCGGGTTATGGCGCTTTAGTGCGGATTTGTGTTGGTTAATTCTTTCAGATAAAGGTTTGCTGGTTTCTCCTATGTATATTGCCTGGCAGGATTTGCATGGTATTTTATAAACCACATTCGCTCTATCTTCTGGCTTGTAGATTTGTTTTGTATCAGGGTGACGGAAGATGCTTCTTAAATTCTGATTGGGTTGATATCTGGTTGTAATATTGTGTTTTTTTAAACTTCTGGCTATTCTTTCACAGCCATAGCTGTAAGGTAGGGAGCAAAACATGTTCGGGGTTGAGATCTGTGTATTGTTCCTGGATGGAATTTTTGGTGTATATAATTGCTTTTTGATGAATTCTTTAGGATAATTATTGTTTTGAAGTTCTTGAAATAATCTAGCTTTTTCAATTTTTTCATCAGTTTTATCTGTAAAATGTGTAGTCAACCTCTATATATGAATATATATATATGAAATAAGTTGAAGTTCTGGTAAGCCTTGTGTAGGGAATCCTGTTGATTAACTTTGTGATGATGAAGTGTCGACTCTCGCTATACTGTATTAACCGAGAGGAACAGTCAGGATGTAGAGTTTTCCAGTACCTCTCTGCACCTTGGAAGACCTTTAAAAGTTCTCACAAAATACAGGCAGTCGTGGTGTAGAGTGGAAAGTTTGGGGATGTCCACACAAAAAACGAAGACACAATTGCACTAAGAAAGTTCCGTTAACAGATAAAAGTTGAGCTAGGAGCGAAAGATGGAGATAGAAGAGTTCTTACTAACTACATGTTAGTTGAGATCGACATAAGGTACGACCGACGCGGGTTTGCACTGAGGGTGAACTAAACTGTCAAGTGACTGCAAAGTGATTGTATTTATAGGTTAAAGACGGGGGCCTTATGCGCCAGGGGCGTTTCTGAGAAAAAGGGGGCCTTTACCTGTCACCAGGTGTGAGAGGGGGCTTTGCATTCCACCAGCTGTGAACAGTGTGGGTGGTCTTGTTGTGCGAATTGTAAATCTATCTGATTTTGACGTTATGACTTCCATCTCTTGCTTAGCTCAACTCTTAAATCTATTACAGATTTTTATTTATTTATCCTGTTTGTACAAATTACATTACATATGATGATGTAAAGACACATGTCAATAATACGTATAATCATTTACAGATGTGTTTCTATTATACAACATTAAATCTTATTATAAGTTATATACACAATAAGGGGTTGTTGGTTTAAATTACCATATATATATACACATATACACATTCACTCAATTCAAAGTAACAGTTATTTATTTATTTATTTCAATTCAAAACGCTGTGCCCCCTAGGGACACTTGCGCTAAATGTACATACAAATATAACAAAGAAAATATTCAACATGGAAAGATACACAGAAAGTAACTTAGAAAAAGATTCATAAATATTATTTACATATAGAGATATTCTTTGAATTTTATTTACAGTTACATCATTAAATTTAAAAATATATACATATATACCCACATATACACGCATACACCTATATATTGTTTACAACCACAAGATATGTCCAATATTTCCTTGAGATCGTTACATTAAAGACCATTTTTCTTAATGAAATCCAAAATATATTTACAAAGGAAATTAAATTTGATAATACTCTAGTTCCCCAGCTTCTCTCCCCCTTTACACATTGTAAATAGCATTGCTGTAACTATTGTATATACCCTCTTCTACTTGGAGAAGTTGTATAAGACCAAAGGGTCATAACAGGGACTTTTGTTGTTGTTATTATTCTTGTATGTACCCTACATTTCCGTGCTTGGAGAATCCGTAAAGGACTAAAATGTCTTAATAAAGCTTTTTGTTGTTGTTGTATATACCCTCTTCTACTTGGAGAGGTTGTATAAGACCAAAGGGTCATAACAGGGACTTTTGTTGTTGTTATTACTGTTATTACTGCATGTACCCTACATTTCCGTGCTTGGATAATCCGTATAAGACTGTCTTAATAAAGCTTTTTGTTGTTGTTGTTGTACATACCCTCTTCTACTTGGAGAAGCTGTATAAGACCAAAGGGTCATAACAGGGACTTTTGTTGTTGTTATTACTGTTATTCCTGTATGTACCCTACATTTCCGTGCTTGGAGAATCCGTATAAGCCTGTCTTAATAAAGCTTTTTGTTGTTGTTGTATATACCTCTTCTACTTGGAGAAGTTGTATAAGACCAAAGGGTCATAACAGGGACTTTTGTTGTTGTTATTATTCTTGCATGTATCCCAACATTTCCGTGCTTGGAGAATCCGTATAAGACTAAAATGTCTTAAGCTTTTTGTTGTTGTTGTTGTAAATAAAACAGTTTTTCTATTAACTCCTTACTACAATGATAAATTAATTGGGAGGACGTGGCTCATCAGGGGTGAACCCTCCCAGCGGTTTCGCCAGTGTTATCTATCATTCTACCATGATTATCATGTACTTATTTATTAACAGTTGCAAATAAGACACGCTATATCCGATCTGGATAATTGCGCGTGCAACTATTTACAATAATTCATATTGTAGTAGAGTAGTGTTGTATTCCAATTGATTACACACAGCGCTCAACGTTAATTATACTTTAATTAACTACAAGGTAAAGGGATTAGATATAGATTAAAAGTAAACATGGAGAAAAGAGAAAAGAAGAAGTCTCGTGGCCACGCGGCCTCGCCTGGGTTACATCCACAGGTAGTGACGTCAGAGCTCCAGGGTTGCCGAGCCAGCAATCTCCTCCCTCGAAGTGACCTCCTATTCATGGATCACTTCGCCGCTTAAGAGTCTCGAACGATGAAGTTCGTGTAGGTTTCTCCCCTTATTTGCTTCAGTACTGAGGTGTTCAATTGAGTTCTGAGCATTTCTCTGGTTCCTTAGGATCATTGGATGAGATCGAGTAGGAGAAGGCTTCACAGTATCTTCATTATGGCTGTCCTCTTCTGTAGGTGTCACGTCTTCTTGATCTAATAAAGACACTGGATTATCTTCAATCTCCCGTTGAGTCCCATAGCTGTAGTGCTCAACTGACGGAAGCTCCTCCCGGTTGCTGTCGTTCCTCGATACATCACTCTCTTTGAAGACACAGTCCCGAGATTCCACCACTTTCTTCATCTCAGGAATCCACACTCTGTAGCCACGTCCTCTGAGTGCATATCCAACAAGGTTACCTTTGACAGCTCTTCTTTCGAGTTTGGATTTACGGACTTGCCTTGGAATATGGACAAATACTTGACAGCCAATAGCTCTTAGGTGTTTAAGACTAGGCTTGTTCCCTGTCCACAGTTCATATGGCGTACTTTCACCATTGTGATTGTTGAGAACTCTGTTTCTGACATAGGCTGCGGTGTAAGTCAGCTCCGCCCAGGAAGCCTTTGGCAGACCACTTCCAGATATAGTGCTCCTGACAAGATCTAGGAGTGTCCTATTCATTCTTTCTGCCACACCATTCTGTTGAGGTGTATACGTCATAGTGTGTTCATGAACTATTCCGACGCTCGTGCAGAAAGTGTCCCATTCTTTGGAACAAAATTCCAAGCCATTATCCGTACGTATTCGTTTTAGTTTCCGGCTGGTTTGTTTCTCAGATTCTTGAATCCACTCTTTGACTTTTCCCAGGGTTTCGCCTTTGTTTTTCAGGAAAAATACACTTGTATATCTCGTAGATTCATCAATGATGGTTAAGACGTACTTGGCTCCTCCCCAGCTCAATACGTCGAGTGGACCCATCAAGTCCGCATGCACCAAGTCCAACGGCATGATTTCTTTTTCCTCCTTGTGTGAGTGTTGAAGGAATGGCAGACGGTAAGACTTGCCGATCAAGCAGCCTTCGCACTTTTCTGGCTTTGCCGGGCTGCAATTAAGTCCTCTTACGCTTTGGTTCTTGGCCATCTTTGCTATCGTATATGCATTTACATGCATCAGCCTTTTGTGCCAAAGTTCCAGTGTAAGCTCTTCCTTGCATTCAGATGCAAGAGAAACATGATCATTCTGATCTATCGGAGAGGATGGAGTAGTCTGGACGTAGTAAAGTCTACCCAACTTCTTTCCCTCTATCAAGAGTTTTCCTTTCATGTCCATAATGTGGCAACCACTCCTGTTGAAGACAACTTTTCTACCGTTTTCTATCATTTGGCGTACAGACAGAACACTGTGACGCATATCTGGAACATACAAGGTGTTCTGGGCAATCATATTGCTGGCATCTCCCTTGTGTCCAACAATATTGGCACTGACAGTACCGATACCACATGCTTCTATAGAAGAGCCATTCGCAATAGTGATGGAACTCATATTGCTTGTGCACTCTTTCAGACATGTGAAGTAATCTCTCTTGGGAGTCATATGGTGCGTCGCTCCAGAATCTATGATCCAGGTCTCGGCGGTAGCTCCAAACAAAGTGTTGCACATTGCCGACATATTTACGCCTTTGTTTTGGTCAAACCTCTTTGGTCTTTGTTCATTCTTTCCTTTCTTCCTGCATTCCCTTGCATAATGGCCTTTACCTCCACATTTGAAACAAACAACCTTTGCTTTAAATTGTTTTTCTGTTTCAATGGGCTTCGAAGAGGCATTAACGACCATGGCACCCACATCTTTTGGTAGATTAGACGAACGCCTTTCTGCTTCTGCCAACAGCCGTCTTTTAACTGTGGCGGTCGTGAAGTCTGAATCAGGCAAGTTACATATGGTTGAGACAACGGTGTCCCAATCCTCTGGTAATCCACCCAAAAGAACCATAGCCAAATCGCCATCATCAATTTTGTCGCCAATTTGGGCCAGTTCATTTACAATGTAGTTTATCTTCCCCATATACCCTTCCATATTGCTGTGCTGAGTCAACCTTTCGCCATATAACTGCCTTCTTAGTTGTACGGCTCGATATCTACTATCCTTTGGTGCGTATAATTTTTCCAGTTCCTCCCAGACCTCTTTCGGAGTATTCAAATGTTGAACATGCAATTGTTGTTCATCATTAATCCCGAGGCAAATTTTTGCAAACGCCTTACCCTCCCGCGACAAAAAAAGTTTTGTTGCAACAAGGTCACTAGGGTCAGGCTTAGCCTCTCCTGGATTGATCAAACTCCACAAGTCGTTTTCCATTAGAACGAGTTTCATCTGGAAGCTCCAGCTGGAGTAATTAGCACCATTTAATTTTGTAATCGTCGTGTTTGCCATTTTACAAAATATTTGGTGAGTAGAAAAAAAGGATGGTCCAAGTAATCAAAGGAAATTTGTTTACTCACGTTTTAGGCCTTGCGCTTCTTCAGTCTGACGTTTTAAGTCTTGCGCTTCTTGTCTCAAGTTTTAGGCCTTGCGCTTCTTCAGTCTCATAATCTTTGTTGTATTCCAATTGATTACACACAGCGCTCAACGTTAATTATACTTTAATTAACTACAAGGTAAAGGGATTAGATATAGATTAAAAGTAAACATGGAGAAAAGAGAAAAGAAGAAGTCTCGTGGCCACGCGGCCTCGCCTGGGTTACATCCACAGGTAGTGACGTCAGAGCTCCAGGGTTGCCGAGCCAGCAAGTAGGTAACAGAATTATCAAAAAGAAAATATGCAATTAATAAAAAGAACATTAAATAAACATATACATTAAACAAATAAGCAACAACATAAGCAGATAGAAGATATCACATGGTTGTTATTTACAATATGTTAAACAATGATGGAAGTTGATTTAATGAAGTTATCTGTAATAATTAGTATCGTGGAGAGAGAAAGTTGATCAAGTTAAGCTATTTACAATGAGTTAGGTTCTAAAGTAACTTATTAATTATTTACATTGATGTAAATCAAGTCGCATAGTAGTGTAGTTCCTCAAGCTGCATGAAGCTGTCTAATCATGGACTGTACTATGTGTACTTTGGGATACGTATCATCACTACCAAGCATCCCCCTAGATAACTCATCATCTCTCTATAAGCCGATCATACAAATCCCATAGTAGATCGATCTGGTAGACTAAACTGCCGAAACCGCTGGAAGGGTCACCACTGATGAGCCAGGCCCTCCCAACATATTTTCACGTCGTAATAAGTATTGTAAAATAATGTGTTAATAAAATACAAAGCGTCGCTTAAAAATACTTTTTTTTTTTAAGTGTCATCAATAGATACACAGTCAATGTGTTGTGTTATATTCTAAAAAGTGTCAATTTTTGTTATTTTTCCACGATCTGCATTCCAAATTCTGTCCGCAGTTAAACCGTTGAATTATTCAGACACCACTGTGGCGAAGTAGATCGAGTTTGTTTTGACAGCTGGAAAACGACAACAACGCTGGGAATGGAGGGGGCGGGGGTTTATCTAGAATTGTAATTTAAGGATGTCCCCCCAGGTATTTTACATATTTCCAGGTTTTATACTCTACCGTGAATCCATTTCTCTAACAACGCCAATATGCAACAGTGAACGTATTGAATGATTTTGTGAGAGTATGATATTCACGTGCAATTAGGATCACTTCTCCCTTTAAAAAAAGTATATATGTTGAAAAACAAGAAAAAATGGATTTTTTATGTTTTATACAAGGTATATTTATACTTGTGTATATATATATACATATATATGAAAAAACAATAGAAAAAAATAATAGATAAGTGGGTCAGGTGTTGATATTAAAAATAAAGAAGGCATCTCCTGACCACGAGCACATGTGCTTTTTAGATGGCAGAGCGCCATCTAGTGGAGCAAGAATAAACTAAACGTTTATTTAGCTTGTTCCGTGATATTTGGCCAACCCAATTTCTTGATTTATGAAGAAAAGCCATCCACGAACGCGTTTCGCGCTGTTGGTGCTCGTCAGCGTGGAGTAGACTGTAACCACTGCGACCAAAAAGATTTTTTGGTCCCAATGGCTTCTTGAGAAATCAAGAAATGAGTATTTAAGGCCAAATTTGCGTAAAGACGCTTAACACATGAAAAAAACAATAGAAAAAAATAAAAGATAAGTGGGTCAGGTGTTGATATTAAAAATAAAGAAGGCATCTCCTGACCACGAGCGCATGTGCTTTTCGTGGATGACTTTTCTTGATTTATCAAGAAATTGGGTTGGCCAAATATCACGGAGCAAGCTAAATAAACGTTTAGTTTATTCTTGCTCCACTAGATGGCGCTCTGCCATCTAAAAAGCACATGTGCTCGTGGTTAGGAGATGCCTTCTTTATTTTTAATATATATATATGTAAATATGTTTTTATAATGTGTATATATATGTGAAAAAACAATAGAAAAAAAAATAAGTGGGTCAGGTGTTGATATTAAAAATAAAAAAGGCATCTCCTGATCACGAGCACATGTGTTTTTTAGATGGCAGAGCGCCATCTAGTGGAGCAAAAATAAACTAAACGTTTATTTAGCTTGCTCCGTGATATTTGGCCAACCGAATTTCTTGATTTATGAAGAAAAGCCATCCACGAACGCGTTAATATATATAATATAATAAATAAAAAGCACATGTGCTCGTGGTCAGGAGATGCCTTTTTTATTTTTAACTAGCCGAATGACCCGGGCAACGCCCGGGTTTTACCCTATTAAATGTACCCTATTCAAATACTATTCGTTACAATTATAAATTGGCGCCGTGGATGTCACTCTTGTGAAACGTACCGCTCCAAACTTTGTGTCTGAGAAGCGATATTTTTATAGAAAGATGATCTGGCTTTTGTTTTCTGCTCGAATGAATGTTTTTCTGTTAGAATTTTGTTCCTGCATACAAAATAATGAACTGGTTTCACCCGTGGTCTCTGCTTTTTGGAATTTTTCCCGTTATAATTTTGTATCTGATAATCAAACATGATACAGCAATATCATTGGGTGTTGTTCGTAATTTTTGCACGAATCATAATTAAAACCTTCTAAAAGTAACTTGGAAAGTCTATCACGCGAGTTTCGTGAGGCCAAATTCTTTCCCTGACATTCAGAATCCTGGCCGTATGTTCTTGTGGGGTTTCTGCCGCTCTCGAAGTACTGACCCTGTTTCTATTTTGCCGAAGCCTGTTCTCACGCTGTCCCACGGATTCCGCCGCTCTTGAGGTACTGGCCCTGTCTCTATCTTGTTGAAGCCTGTTCTCACGCTGTCCCACGGATTCCGCCGCTCTCGAAGTACTGGCCCTTTCTCGATTAATCCTAAGACGATGCTCACGTTGCACAGCAGTCTCAGCACTTCGCACATTTCTTTTTTTACTCACTTCTGGTAGGACTTTTCCAATAGGTTTGCGTTTCTTGGGAGGCATCTCAGATCTCTAAAAGCTAAACAAAAGAAAAGAGTATAAAACAGTAATAAAAATAGGCAAAGTAGAGAAAAAATATGTTATTTAAAAGCTAAACAAAAGTAAAGAGTATAAAGCAGCCAATGGGCGCGCGCCGCCGTCAGATCCCCACGCGTTCTAGAGGGCGCTGTTTGTGAGCTAAGTTGAATAATTTGAATATATAGTTTTAATAATTGATTTATATATTTTTTAAAATAGCCTATCGTCTTCTCCGTATTATTTTACCTATGTATGGAAATTTTGGTTTGAATTAGTGAACTACTGCGAATTTGTATACCGGACATACAGACATACAAACATTCATTTTTATATATATAGATATCAACACCTGACCCACTTATCTTTTATTTTTTTCTATTGTTTTTTCATGTGTTAAGCGTCTTTACGCAAATTTGGCCTTAAATACCCATTTTCTGATTTCTCAGGAAGCCATTGGGACCAAAAATATTTTTTGGTCGCAGTGGTTACAGCCTTCTCCACGCTGACGAGCGCCAACAGCGCGAAACGCGTTCGTGGATGGCTTTTCTTGATAAATCAAGAAATTGGGTTGGCCAAATATCACGGAGCAAGCTAAATAAACGTTTAGTTTATTTTTGCTCCACTAGATGGCGCTCTGCCATCTAAAAAGCACATGTGGTCAGGAGATGCCTTTTTTATTTTTAATATCAACACCTGACCCACTTATTTTTTTTCTATTGTTTTTTTCATGTGTTAAGCATCTTCACGCAAATTTGGCCTTAAATACCCATTTTCTGATTTCTCAGGAAGCCATTGGGACCAAACATATTTTTTGGTCGCAGTGGTTACAGCCTTCTCCACGCTGACGAGCGCCAACAGCGCGAAACGCGTTCGTGGATGGCTTTTCTTGATAAATCAAAAAATTGGGTTGGCCAAATATCACGGAGCAAGCTAAATAAACGTTTAGGTCATTTTTGCTCCACTAGATGGCGCTCTGCCATCTAAAAAGCACATGTGCTCGTGGTCAGGAGATGCCTTTTTTATTTTTTATATATATATATGTGAAAAGAAATAGCACAAATGTGAAATTTTAGTGGGATGAGGTGAATAAATTAAGAAAAAGGCATCTCCTTATCGTGCAACTGAAAGTTGCTGGTGGCTGGCGCCATCTATCGGAATAAATACATTATTCAGTTATAATATCAACTATTCCTTGATTTTTTTTAATTATTCTAGAATTGGACAAATACCCATTCTTCATTAGCCAAGCAAATAACATTTATTTATATAAATATCTGAATTGTGTATGTATGTAAAGCTTCTCTCTCCCCGTTAATCCATAAATGTCTTCCGTTTATTTATAACGGCAGGTTATTAGAGACAAAATATGTATTACATTGATAATTGGAGTCGGGCGGAGGTAGTTTCCTAAACAAAGTTAAAACAGCTGTCACGGAAATTTTCCACATCCAATTATAGATTTTCTACCACCGCGGGGACTTGTGTCAATTATTGAGAGATAATTGACTTTTTAATTGGGATTCATTAGTAATGGACGGCGATCGCGCGGTGCCTTTCTTTGTGTTCTTTATTTGTTTTCTTTTATTTTGGGTGTGTGATTGGAGTTCTTCAATTTACTGATGGTCTTCTTTGTGTCTTTTTATTTGATGGAGTTTGTTTGTCTAGTGTTTGTTTGTGTGCACGTGTGTGTGTTTTTTTATCGTAGTGATTCTTTGTTTTGATAAAAAGTATATATGTAAATAGGTTTTGTCTGAATTTTCCAGAACGGGTATTGTGAGGCTTATTATTTATCCTCACCAGTAAAGTTCTTTACCAGGGTGATGAACAATGTATTTTTCTGATGTATATAAAGTACAAAACTTTAGAAAGTGTGGAAGTCTTTGATGCCGCCGGTCGTCCGTTTTTTTTTTTTTTTTTGAAGGAGACAGAGACAATTTTGTTCACACTTGGTTATCTCGTGTGTCTTCAATAAAGGTCACTGTAATATCTTTCAGAGTTATTGTCTGAATCCCAATATATATGCTAAAAAGTACAACTTCCTTAAGTTTTTTCTCCATGAATAGATTTTTCTATTGCTGTTCTTTCAATACAAGCTTCCGTGAAAAAAAATCGCCTTCCTTTGAACCTTTATACGCCCTATATATATATATATGGTATTGAAATATATTTTTTTAGGAAAAGAGAGGGTTTATAATATGATGCACTAGCGCGCCATCTGTTATGCAAATTCGAAACTATTTTAGACGCGTAAGATTCTTTTTGAAATTAAACAATTTCTACTGCCCTTACTGCAATAAGCCAGACCCTCCCATTAATTTTTTTCATTGCAGTAAGGACAGTAGAAATTGTTTAATTTCAAAAAGAATCTTACGCGTCTAAAATAGTTTCGAATTTTCATAAAAGAGAGAGAGTATTGTCTGTCTATATACAAAAGAAAGACTTTCTCCTCTCGGTCTTTTGGCTGAGATCAAAGTGTATTTCCCTTCACAAAACCCCATCAAACAATACCTCTTTTCTCTATCTTCCCTACTCAAAAAGAAAAAAAATCACCGCACGTTCTTTTTAAACTTCAAGATGCTTTTCTCTCTTTGCCCTATTTAATTAAATCTAAGAAAGTCTAAAATTATTTGCCAAATTAACCTTATTTAGAATTTTGATTCTTCACGCTGTGATGCTCCCAAAATTTAGGGTTAATTAATAATATAAACTTCGCGGTGTGTTTTCTCTCTCTATATAAAGTAAAATATAAAAAATAAAAATGGCATATTTTGACCAGGAGCACATGTGCTTTACAGAAGGCAGAGCGCCATCTGGTGGAAGAGAAATCAACTAAACATTGATTTAGCTTGTTCCCTGATATTTGGCCAACCCAATTTCTTGATAAATTAAGAAAAGCCATCCACGAACGCGTTTCGCGCTTTTGGCGCTCGTCAGCGTGGAGTAGGCTGTACCACTGCGACTAAAAAGATTTTTGGTCCCAGAGGCTTCTTGAAAAACCAAGAAATGGGAATTTAGGGCCAAAGTAAAATATGTTTTTTTGTGAGTTGCTTCTGACGTCATTGTGTCGTGCAGGGATCGTTTGGTATTGTGAAACTGGCCTACAACGAAGAGGATAACACCCATTACGTAAGTACTGACATTCTTCCTTCCTTCTCTCATCTTTCTTTTGGTTTATTTAATCTTTTTTTTTTACAGATGGTTTCTCTTCTGCTGTGTGATCTTGCTTGCTTGAACCTTCACATTGTAAAAACTAACTATTTCACCGAAAAAGAATGTTAGAAAAAGAATTAAAATAATCAACTATATTACTTTTAAAAATTGATTATAATATTGATAATAATTATTATCCTTAGTACGCGTGTGGTATATAGGCCATGATAATCATGGTGGGTAGTAGTTCCCCATGATCTTCCAGCTTGTATATATTCCAACTCAAATCTTCCCCCGTGGTCTTCCAGCTTGAATCTTCAACTAGAATCATCTGATCTTGAATCTTTCTGTTTAACATTCCAGCCTGAATCTCCCTGTGTGATCTTGTAGTCTAAAATCCTCACGTGTAATCAATCAGTTTGAATCTTCCAGCAGGGACATATTCTTCCAGTATACTCTTTCTTACAGCAATTCTAAACATCTCTTCAATAAAATAACCCCTTGTAGCAATATTTTAACTTTAAATCTCTTTCTGTATCAACTCTCCTATCCTGAATATATCCTTGTTGGAGATTGATCTATACTTATGGAGACAAAACTTAAGGATTTTTCATATTTTGATGTCATCGGTCGTCTTTTTTAAGGGTACAGTCAATTTTGTTCATACTTGGTTATCTCGTGTGTCTCCAATAAAGGTCACTATAATATATTTCATAGTTATTGTCCTGATATACATGATAAAAGGTACAACTTCCTTTTATCCATGAGTGTATCTTTCAGAGTTATTGTCTGAATCCCGATATACATGCTTAAAGGTACAACTTCCTTTTGTCCATGAGTGTATCTTTCAGAGTTATTGTATGAATCCCGATATTACATGCTTAAAGGTACAACTTCCTTAAGTTTTGTCTCCATGAGGGTATAGCGTCCTGTGTAAATATCACCTTAAATTTTGCTGCTGATGCCGGCCGGCGACGTCAACGTCTCAATAAATACAGTGTTTATTCCTTCCCCCCTCATACACTCCCGTCCCCTTTATCCGAAAGGTTGATTCACTTTTAAGAAATCGTGAAGCACAAATAAAAACCAAGAGATTTTACAAACAAGTTTTTAAAATTCTATTCATAAACTAAGTAATCTCTTGATGTTTATATATAGAAATAATTAATTGAAATTTTAAAACGCGCATAAATATTTACATAATAGGGTGTTGACTTTGTTTAAAATAGAATGAAGTCTATTTTTACTTGTGTTTTACTTATGCGTATGTGGGGGTGTTTGTCTATTCATCCTGTACATCTTGTCTTCTTTTTTTAATGGATTTTTGTTGTTAGCTAATTGATGTTGTCATTCATCGGTTGACTTTGAACGCCGAAATCTATTTACATATTTACTGACTTAAAGTATGAAAATTGAAAACTATTATAGACGCGTATGATTCTTTTTTTTTTATATAAAATAATTTCTACTGCCCTTACTGCAATGGAAAAATTAATGGGAGGACCTGGCTCTTCAGTGGTGAACCCTCCTAGCGGTTTCGCCAGTTTAATCTACCATAATGCATCATAAATCTTAAATATTTTTTTCTCTAAAGTGAGAAACGTGTAACACCTAGCTACACTTTCTTCATCTTACTTATTAATACTAGTGAATAATTCCATGACAGCTATGTCTTAATTTGTCCCGTGGTATATTCCAGGCCATGAAGATTCTGTCGAAGAGGAAGTTGCTGAAACGTGCAGGACTCTTCGGTAAGTTTACACGTCCAATCTCAAGTTTTTCTTTTTGTTTCCCCCTTTGTCAACATTGAATGTAATGACTCTAATGGATTCCACTTTGGTTGTGGAGGAGAATGAATCTTTTTTTTTAATTATTTATTCTCAAAATATTTTGATTGCTTAATATATTTATATACACTCATGTGGAAGAAACATAAGTGGAAAGTCTTTGATGTCACCGGTCGTATATGTATATATTTTTTTAAGGAGACAGAGGTAATTTTGTTCACACGTGGTTAACTCGTGTGTATTCAATAAAGGTCACTGTAATATCTTTCAGAGTTATTGTCCCAATATACATGCTAGAAGGTATAACTTCCTTAAATTTTGTCCATGAGTGTATATGAGATATTGTGGTTTATGATAGGTTTTTATTATCATTAACGAGTTTCCTCCTCTAAAATTTACTGGAAATATATTTGGCCGGGAGTAATTGATCTATAAAAAAAGAGAGAGATGACCTTTCTAGTCAGCCACTTTGTCAGCTATAAATAGCTCTTTGGCAGATTATTAAGATTTCATTAGATCCCTTGTGAATCTCATGGAATAAAGTCCGCCCTGGACTGACAAAGGTCATTAGCCCGAAACCATGGTCTCCGGGTGGACACACTGAACTTAACAAAGCTGGTATTGTGGCTTTGTCACTGACCCGAGTCCGTTAGTTAGCTGAGACGGTCAATAGATGGCGTCTAACTTGGGATTAGAAGACCATACTCACCTGGTCAATTAGTCAAAAGATAGGCTTGGATGGCGTCTAGCTTTGGCGTTTATTTTGACCGGAGAGGTTTTCTTTATTTTTTTTTTTATAGAAAAATCTTCTCCCGGCAAATCTTTCACAAATCATCACTGATAATGTTTTTCTATGCATCCTTTTGATGCGTAATTAAAGGGAGAGATACCTCTTAGAGAGATAGGTGGGATGTCAGTTCTATGAACGTAACTACAGATAGGTCTTATACAGGAGTTTGACTCTCTAATTATGTTTTAATTATCATCCTCAATCAGACCTATGTCACGTAGAAAATTAGGAAAGTCAAACTTTAGGATGACAATTTATTTATAAGAACAAATCAAAATTTATAAAATACCAGAGAGGGAATGAGACAAGTTTACAGAGTAGCAAAAATAGATAAACATCAAAATTGATAATTTGTTTTCTTAAAATAATAAATAGAACGCGCTATATGATATAATAGCATTGTTTTCATTCCTCATAACAGAGAATTGAATCCGAACAACCGCCATTAGTTTGGCATATCTCGAAACCCCATAATTGCATATTCCATTCAAGTTGCATATTTGGCAATCTTCCAATTTCCACCAAACGTCACAAAATATATAAAATACCACACATACCTCTATAGAAAATAGAACAAAATACGCAACTTTTTAAAACATTCCCAAGTAGAGTATTGAACGAAAAAAAAAACCGCCATTGATCCAACATATCGAAACACCATAATTGCATATTCCATTCACGTTGGCAATCTTCCACGTCACATGTCAAAATACATACGTCATCTATAGACGATAAAATTATTATCTGAAACTTTATAAAAGAAATATATTGTTTTAAACTCTAAAATAATATTTAAGAAAATACATTTTTTTTGGAGAAATATATAGAGCTGTTTGCCAGATCATTTGTCTTCATTTTCTCTATTTTTATCGGGTTTTCAAGGTTGCTGCTTTTTTTCTTCCTCTCTCTTTCTCAAAACAATTTAATTGGGAAGTTTAGTTGGGGAAGGAAGTTTGTTTTCCAGAATTTTATTAAATTCGAGAAACTCGTCGCTACATTAAACTCTAGGAAATTGTTAGTCGGGAAGAGAAGGGGGCGTTTTTTAATTTGCAGCCATCTGAACTGTTGTTTATGCAAATTGAAAAGTTGAATATGAAACCCGATTTATAAAAAGATATCTAATGGATACTTTCATCGTTAGGCATTAGCACGCCATCTACATGGAATAAATGAAATCATTTAGTGCGTTTTCTTCTCCTTTTTTTCACAATTAACATTAGCTATTCACCTTGCTGTAATAGAAATACACGTATACTTGTAAATTGGGAGGGCATGGCTCATCAATGGTGAACCCTTTCAGCGGTTTCGCCAGTTTATCTAACCTATAGTAGACAAAACAATGAACAATGTAGCAATGTAGACCCACCAACCAGACAGAGATATGGACAAAATAAGGTCATAATGTGTCTGAAACAATCAACAATGTAGACAAAAAAGGCACAACTTCCTTTAGTTTTGTCCATGAGTGTATATGAGATATTGTGGTTCATGATGGTTTTTTATTATCAATAACAAGTTTCCTCCTCTAAAATTGCTGGAAATATATTTGGACGGGAGGAAATTGATCCATAAAAAGGGAGAGATGACCTTTTTAGTCAGCCATTTTACCAGCTAAACATCTCTTTGTCGGCTTGTGAAGGTTTCATTTGATCCTTTGTAGATCTCATGGAATGCTAGAGCAGTGTCTACCAACAATGAGACACCGTAGACAACCAACAATGTAGACACCGTAGACAACCAACAATGTAGACAATGATGCCACAGGTAGACTCCCACCTCCCCGAGACGGACGTCCAGTAGCGGACCCTCTGGCTCAGGTCCACCGGGAGATCGCCGTGCTGAGGAAGTTGGACCATCCCCATGTGGTCAAGTTGGTGGAGGTACTGTCTGGGATATATTCTCTTTGTGTGGTGTCTTGTTGTGTGTATGTGTTTGGTGTGTCTTGTGACAATTGACAATTAAAACAAATTTATTGACAACTCAGTCAATATTTACAAAATAAGGAAGAGATCACAAATATAATTAGGGAAAATAAAAAGATAGCGAAAAGCGTGTTGGAACCAGGGACATCAGGTTCTAACGCTTTCGCAGCTAGGCTATTTTGCCTATTATATAATAATTTATAGAAGAATTTAATATTTACAAATTTAAATTTTCAGTCGGGGAGTCACCGTACAAGTCTCCTCTTCCAGGCGATGAGGGGGGTCCTCAATTCCAACACCCAGCCCCACCTGCGCGAAGTACCGATAAATTCGGCACTTCGCTGACGCAAGGATGGCCGTCGTCCTCCTGCCCAGTCCCGAAGATCCATGCCTGGAGATCAGATGGTCTCCCGATGATGTTGAAGGTCTCCCGGACGAGGGGCCTGATACTCGTGCAACTCCAGTATCGGTGGCCCAGGGAGCCATCGGGGGACCCGCAGGAACGACCGGCAGATGCAGGATGTTCCGGGTGAGGCAGGGCATGGAGGGCCAATCGCTGGGCGATGTCGCCGTTATGCCCCGAGAAAACGCCGCTTCGGATCGAGGACCAGTTCACCTTGGCAGGCACGTCTACGATGGGCTCCCACCTCGCCAGGAGCCGGGTGATCGGCAGAGCCGTAAGGCGCGGGCGTTCCAGGGCGAGACGAGCCGAGCGGATGGTGATATTGGTGAACGGCGTGGTTGTCCCGCGCAGGACGACGGCCT
>CP092878.1:3119020-3156689 GCA_030710605.1 Cordylochernes scorpioides | reverse complement strand
ATATTTACATATGTAACTATATAAAGAGCCGCAGCTTCACATCCAAAGAACCGCATGTGGCTCGCAGTTTACCGACTTCTAGGCCTAGGTCTTTTACTGAAGTTTTACTTGACTCTCTAATTATGTTTTAATTATAGTTTCATCCTCACTCACATACTGATGTAAAGTCATGTAGAAAATTTGGAAAGTCAAAATTAAGGATGACAATTTATTTATAAGACAAGAACAAATCAAAATTTATAATACAATACAATATAATGCGGCTTGTGATTGTAAAACGACATTTGAAATACTATCCCGCATGTGTTTCTTTTCAACGAAAAATCAAAATTTATTTCAAGGAGAAATAACGATTATTTCCAACCTTTGGGATGAAGTATGAAAGGATGAATTGTGAAGAGTAATGATAAACGGAAAAATAAATTCCCATCCCTGGATACTTTTATTTTTCCGTTTATAATTACTCTTCACAATTCACCTTTTCATACTTCATCCCAAAGGTTGGAATTAATCGTTATTTCTCCTTGAAATAAATTTTGATTTTTCGTTGAAAAGAAACACATGCGGGATAATTTTCAAATGTCGTTTTACAAATCAAAATTTATAAAATACCAGAGAGGCAATGAGACAAGTTTACAAAGAGTTTCAATATATAAATATCAAAATTATAATAATCTGTTTTCTTAAAATGATAAAAATATCGCGCTATATATGATATAATAGCATTGTTTGTTTTTGTTGTTTTGTTTTCATTCCTCATAACAGAGAATTGAATCCGAACAACCATAATTGCATATTCAAGTTGCATATTTGGAAATCTTCCAATTTCCACCAAACGTCACAAAAATATATAAAATACCACACATACCTATATAGAAAATAGAACAAAATATGCAACTTTAAAAAAAATTCCCAAGTAGAGTTTTGAACAAAAAAAAACGCCATTGATCCAACATATCGAAACACCATAATTGCATATTCCATTCACGTTGGCAATCTTCCACGTCACACGTCAAAATACATACGTCATCTATAGACGATAAAATTCTTCTCTGAAACTTTATAAAGGAAATATTGTTTTAAACTCTAAAATAATATTTAAGAAAATACATTTTGGAGAAATATATAGAGCTGTTTGCCAGATCATTTGTCTTCATTTTCTCTATTTTTATCGAGTTTTCAAGGTTGCTGCTTTTTTCTTCCTCTCTCTTTCTCAAAACAATTTAATTGGGAAGTTTAGTTGGGAAGTTTGTTTTCCAGAATTTTATTAAATTCGAGAAACTCGTCGCTACATTAAACTCTAGGAAATTGTTAGTCGGGAGGAGGAGGAGGCGTTTTTTAATTTGCAGCCATCTGAACTGTTGTTTATGCAAATTGAAAAAGTTGAATATGAAACCCGATTTATAAAAGGATCTATTATCTAATGGATACTTTCATCGTTAGGCATTACCATGCTATCTACATGGAAGAAATGAAATCATTTAGTGCGTTTTCTTCTCCTTTTTTCATAATTAACATTAGCTATTCACCTTGCTGTAATAGAAATACACGTATACTTGTATATTGGGAGGGCATGGCTCATCAATGGTGAACCCTTTCAGCGGTTTCGCCAGTTTATCTAACCTATAGTAGACAAAACAACCAACAATGTAGAAATGTAGACCCACCAGCCAGAAAGATATATGGACAAAATAAGATCACAATGTGGCTGAAACAATCAACAATGTAGACAAAAAAAAGGTAAAACTTTCTTAAGTTTTGTCCATGAGTGTATATGAGATATTGTGGTTTATGATAGGTTTTTATTATCATTAACGAGTTTTCTCCACTAAATTTTGATGGAAATATATTTGGACGGGAGGAAATTGATCTATAAAAAGGGGAGAGATGACCTTTCTAGTCAGCCACTCAACCAGCTGAACATCTCTTTGGCAGATGCGAAGGTTTCATTTGATCCCTTGTAGATCTCATGGAATGCTAGAGCAGTGTCTGCCAACAATGAGACACCGTAGACAACCAACAATGAGACACCGTAGACAACCAACAATGGGACACCGTAGACAACCAACAATGGGACACCGTAGACAACCAACAATGTAGACACCGTAGACAACCAACAATGGGACACCGTAGACAACCAACAATGGGACACCGTAGACAACCAACAATGGGACACCGTAGACAACCAACAATGTAGACACCGTAGACAACCAACAATGGGACACCGTAGACAACCAACAATGTAGACACCGTAGACAACCAACAATGTAGACACCGTAGACAACCAACAATGTAGACACCGTAGACAACCAACAATGTAGACACCGTAGACAACCAACAATGTAGACACCGTAGACAACCAACAATGGGACACCGTAGACAACCAACAATGAGACACCGTAGACAACCAACAATGGGACACCGTAGACAACCAACAATGGGACACCGTAGACAACCAACAATGTAGACACCGTAGACAACCAACAATGGGACACCGTAGACAACCAACAATGTAGACACCGTAGACAACCAACAATGGGACACCGTAGACAACCAACAATGTAGACACCGTAGACAACCAACAATGTAGACACCGTAGACAACCAACAATGTAGACACCGTAGACAACCAACAATGTAGACACCGTAGACAACCAACAATGTAGACACCGTAGACAACCAACAATGTAGACACCGTAGACAACCAACAATGTAGACACCGTAGACAACCAACAATGGGACACCGTAGACAACCAACAATGTAGACACCGTAGACAACCAACAATGGGACACCGTAGACAACCAACAATGTAGACACCGTAGATAACCAACAATGTAGACACCGTAGACAACCAACAATGTAGACAACGTAAACAGCCGACAATGTAGACACCGTAGACAACCAACAATGTAGAGACCGTAGACAACCAACAATGGGACACCGTAGACAACTAACAATGAGACACCGTAGACAACCAACAATGAGACACCGTAGACAACCAACAATGTAGACACCGTAGACAACCAACAATGAGACACCGTAGACAACCAACAATGTAGACACCGTAGACAACCAACAATGTAGACACCGTAGACAACCAACAATGAGACACCGTAGACAACCAACAATGAGACACCGTAGACAACCAACAATGAGACACCGTAGACAACCAACAATGTAGACACCGTAGACAACCAACAATGACACACCGTAGACAACCAACAACGAGACACCGTAGACAACCAACAATGAGACACTCTATACAACCAACAATGGGACACCGTAGACAGCCAACAATGAGACACCGTAGACAACCAACAATGAGACACTCTATTCAACCAACAATGAGACACCGTAGACAACCAACAATGAGACACCGTAGACAACCAACAATGAGACACCGTAGACAACCAACAATGAGACACTCTATACAACCAACAATGAGACACCGTAGACAACTAACAATGAGACACCGTAGACAACCAACAATGTAGACACCGTAGACAACCAACAATGTAGACACCGTAGACAACCAACAATGTAGACACCGTAGACAACCAACAATGAGACACTCTATACAACCAACAATGAGACACTCTATACAACCAACAATGACACACCGTAGACAACCAACAATGAGACGCCGTAGACAACCAACAATGAGACACCGTAGACAACCAACAATGTAGACACCGTAGACAACCAACAATGAGACACCGTAGACAACCAACAATGTAGACACCGTAGACAACCAACAATGTAGACACCGTAGACAACCAACAATGAGACACTCTATACAACCAACAATGAGACACCGTAGACAACCAACAATGAGACACCGTAGACAACCAACAATGTAGACACCGTAGACAACCAACAATGTAGACACCGTAGACAACCAACAATGTAGACACCGTAGACAACCAACAATGAGACACCGTAGACAACCAACAATGAGACACCGTAGACAACCAACAATGTAGACACCGTAGACAACCAACAATGTAGACACCGTAGACAACCAACAATGTAGACAATGATGCCACAGGTAGACTCCCACCTCCCCGAGACGGACGTCCAGTGGCGGACCCTCTGGCCCAGGTCCACCGGGAGATCGCCGTGCTGAGGAAGTTGGACCATCCCCATGTGGTCAAGTTGGTCGAGGTACTGTCTGGGATATATTCTCTTTGTGTGGTATCTTGTTGTGTCTTGTGTGTTTGTCGTGTCTTGTGTGTTTGGTGTGTCTTGTGACAATTGACAATTTAAACAAATTTATCGACAACTCAGTCAATATTTACAAAATAAGGAAGAGATCACAAATATAATTAGAGAAAATAAAAAGATAGCGAAAAGCGTGTTGGAACCAGGGACATCAGGTTCTAAAGCTTTCGCAGCTAGGCTATTTTGCCGATTATATAATAATTTATAGAAGAATTTAATATTTACAAATTTAAATTTTCAGCCGGGGAGTCTTCCTCACCGTACAAGTGTCCTCTTCCAGGCGATGTCCTCAATTCCACCACCCAGCCCCACCTGCACGAAGTACCGATAAATTCGCTGACGCAAGGATGGCCGTCGTCCTCCTGCCCAGTCCTGAAAATCCATGCCTGGAGATCAGATGGTCTCCCGATGATGTTGAAGGTCTCCCGGACGAGGTGCCTGATACTCGTGCAACTCCAGTATCGGTGCCCCAGGGAGCCATCGGGGGACCCGCAGGAAGGACCGGCAGATGCAGGATGTTCCGGGTGAGGCAGGGCATGGAGGGCCAATCGCTGGGCGATGTCGCCGTTATGCCCCGAGAAAGCGCCGCTTCGGATCGAGGACCAGTCCACCTTGGCAGGCACGTCTACGATGGGCTCCCACCTCGCCAGGAGCCGGGTGATCGGCAGAGCCGTAAGGCGCGGGCGTTCCAGGGCGAGACGAGCCGAGCGGATGGTGATATTGGTGAACGGCGTGGTTGTCCCGCGCAAGACGACGGCCTCGGCTATACTGTGCACCCAGAAGCTCGCCTGCAGATTCTCTGCCACCATCCTCCGGCAGAAGGCGGCGAGGGCCGCGGCGTCAGCGATGGCGGAGCGCGTAAGGCGGACGATGGAGATGTCGCCTACGTCCAGGACTCTGGCGCTGACCCAGCGCGCGGGGGCCAGAAGGTTCGGTAGGCGGAGGAACCGGCAGCCGTCGATGATGGGTAGATTCTTGAGCTGGTTGGTCGGGAGTTTGTAGTTTGTTGTGTCTTGCGTGTTTGGTGTGGTTTGTTGTGTCCTGTATGTGGTAGTATTTGGTCTGGTTTATTGTGTGTGTGGTAGTGTTTGATGTGTTTGTGGTATTGTAAATGACGTGGTTTAATGTTTTAGGTGTTGGTTCAGTGTGTCTTCGGCGACATGTACTGCCTCTATGTGAAGGTTTGATGTATTCCATGTTGATATATAGTTTGGGATATGTTGTATGTAATATGTTACCACATATTTACACAGTCTTATATACCGAGATGCATTAGCGCGCCATCTGTCTTCATAAAGTTTAACTATTTTTGCCCTTACTATAATGATGTGTGGTGAACCCTCCCAACGGTTTCGCCAGTTTGAAATATAGCTTTCTGTGTTTTGTAAATGTGATGTATATTTGTTACGTCTGTTTATATATCTCCATTTGCATATATCTCCAGGCATCACATTGTAATCAGCACTTTGTTTCTTAGCGCCTAAATAACTGTATGTTTTTGCTTCGAATTATAGAAAAACCTTGTTTTAACGTTTATTAAACGAAACAAATTGTAGTAATCTCCCTTTCTTAATCTCAACCATTGAACGTGTTCCCAGGGTGGTTGTGTATCCAGGTACTGGATGATCCAGAAGATGACCATCTCTACATGGGTGAGTGACTCTCCAATAATCACCCACTTTTTTAGACGATAAAAACATGGCGAAGGAAGACGAGTTTCTTTTATTGATGCATTAGAGCAAGCTTTCGGGCAAAAGCCCTTCAACAGGCAAGATAAAAAACGACACTATACAACATAGTGTCGTTTTTATCTTGCCTGTTGAAGGGCTTTTGCCCGAAAGCTTGCTCTAATGCATCAATAAAAGAAACTCGTCTTCCTTCGCCATGTTTTTATCGTCTAAATTCAATCCCGAGGAAGAATTCTCTATCTATAATCAGCCACTTTGTTCTAGTTAAATTCTAGCTAATAATTGTCGCCTAGTGATGACGTCATCAATAAATACATTAAGATACCTAACGACTTATTTTATACGCTACAATATGTACAGTATATTTACATATTTACATGGTTGGAGCCTTGTGGTGCGGGAATCTTGAGTTCCAGAATGCTCTTTCTTCTAAAATGACCGCGGTTTTCTTCATTTATTTTGTTCTGGCAACATGTTAGATTTACCCACATCTGGCCTTGTAAATACATTTGAATAATTAAAGAAAAAGAAGCGGTTAGGATTCCCTTTGATGTAAAAGTAAAGCCTGCACCATACTGATGAGGACCAACAACCTGAAACGCGTTCGTGGTTGGCTTTTCTTGATTTATCAAGAAATTGGGTTGGCCATATATTAAAGAACAAGCCAAAATCAGTTTAGTTGATATTTGTTCCACTAGATGGCACTCTGCAATCTAAAATGCTCATGTGGTCGGTCAGGTTATGCCTTTTTTCATTTTTAATACTTTAAAACGTGCAATTTTTTTCTTCTTTTCGGTTTTCTTCCACCACTGTTACAGAATGTATTCAGATTGGAAATTCAGTTATTACTGATGGTGGTGTCTTGTCCATGGAGCAGATCAGATCGATCCATGCACCCTGATTAAATACCGGCCAACTGAGGTGGTGGTGGTGTCTTGTCCATGAAGCAGATCAGATCGGTCCGTGCACCCTGATTAAATACCGGCCAACTGAGGTATTTTGTCCTTATGGATGTGTTGCTCCATGGAAAAGGGGGAGGGTGGTACCATTGCCCAGTTAGTCAGTCATATTTCAGAGTTCCCTGTTCACGGTTACCGTAGCGGCTCATGACACCGTATTTCGCCCTACAGGGCAGTCCCTTACTTGTGCTGCTTCTCCCGCCCGCCACGTAGAGGTGGATTTCTGGGCAGGGTTATTACTGATGAGATCCGTTTATCCGAAGTTTTACCGGGTTTTAATTTCTTGGCTCTTATTTTTACCATACCTCTTTAGATATATACTTTCCTTTCACCAAATCCCCAATGGTACAGACCATTGAGACAAATAGAAGAATCACAAAGACTAGGTAGAAACCAACAGCTTTAACAAAATTAAGAAGTGACCGTATTACAATCTTAAAATTCACTAAATGGACAAAAAAAAACATAAAATCTTTATAAAGTACAATGCCATTGAATCCTGTCTCCCCAGTCCATATTCTGTCAGAATTAAAACCACGGAGGACCATAAATACCTTATCATATAGAAATAAAGGTCACCTCTCCCTTCAAAACAAACGTCAAAGCTAAACGCCATTTATTGACTGTCGCCGCAAACTAGCGGCCTCGGGTCGGTAACAAAGCCATAACACCAGCTTTGGCAAACTGAGAAGCGTCCACCTAGAGACCATGGTTTCGGGCTAATGGCCCTCGTTAGTCCAGGGCGGACTTTATTTCATGAGATCCACATGGGTTCCAATGGAATCTTCACCATTCCATTTTAACATCGACTGTCAATAGAGGGCGTCTAGCTTTGACGTTTATTTTGACGGGAGAGGTGCCCTTTATTTTTATAGATTAATATCATCCCAGTAAAATTTCCATAGCTACCATATCAAAGCTGGAAAAGACGTGTAGTGTAAGGAGATAATCACTACCACCATCATACTTTTGTATTATCCTGGGATTAAATGATTCGCTAAATACTACTTCCATTTAACCAAACTCAATATTTTGTTTAAAAATCATCCATCAATTATCCAAAGAGTGGATTATGTGTAAATTAAACTTAATTGCCATCTATCGTTAAAATTTTACACAAATAAATTTACTGGCAATGTGCTTCTTTTAAATATCATCAAATATTATCTCTACAGACCTTACTGCAATGATATGAATTATTGAATGAGAGGGCTTGGCTCATCAGTAGTGAACCCTCTCAGCGGTTTCGCCAAATTAATCTCTAGACCGCTCTACTATTGTATTGGATGGCCTTTGCGCAAGGATGACACGCAAATAAAATATAAAAAAAACTATTGTATTGGATTGGTTTGGGATATACCCTGTATTTTCTATGGAAGGCAGCTTAGGGGTGTTGCAGTAAGGTCTGTAGAGATAATATTTGTTGATATTTAAAAGAAACGCCAGTAAATTTTAGTGGATTATGTAAAACTAGTAGAAAAGCCCGTCCAAGGACGGGATCGGCTAGAGCAGGTGGATTGAGAGGTTTGAATCGGTTCAAGTTCGACTTTTCCTTTGGAACAGCATTTATGAAAAGTTTTACTGTATGTCGTTTGTTCCAATTCGAAATACTTTGCTCTACATTTTGGGCAAACTTGATCAAGTTGGCCACAAAAGTGCAGGGGAATTTGATCTTCCTCGAAACATGTCCCTGTTGGCAAAGGTAGATTATCTCCCTGTCGAATTCTTTGCATCCTCAGCCTACTGTTTTCCCTTTGAAGAGCTCTTTGATTTTCGCTCATATTCATTCGGTATTGCCGTTGTTGTTCATTATGCCGTTCTCTTACGGGTGAATTTAAACGTCTTTGTCGCTGCTGTTCAATACGATTGCTTTGCTTCGATGGCCTCAACAATAGAAAGGGCTCTTTTAGGAGACATTGTTTCTAAAAATAAAATAATCAAGCTAAATTAAAAAATAAAATTATTTAAAAAATATTATTCCTCAAATATTCACCGAATAAATTGCCGACGTCACGTCACACGCCACGTCACACAGAATGGACCAATCCTATTCGGCTTCAACGAACAGACGCTTTATTATCCCGTGCTCAGTCCCATCTCATCACGTAGTCAGTCCCATTTCATCCCGTACTCAGTCCCATCTCATCCCGTGCTCAGTCCCATCTCATCCCGTGGTCAGTCCCATCTCATCCCGTGGTCAGTCCCATCTCATCCCTTGCTCAGTCCCATCTCATCCCGTGCTCAGTCCCATCTCATCCCGTGCTCAGTCCCATCTCATCCCGTGGTCAGTTTCATCTCATCCCGTGGTCAGTTTCATCTCATCCCGCTGTCAGTCCCATCTCATCCCGCTGTCAGTCCCATCTCATCCCGCTGTCAGTCCCATCTCATCCCGTGGTCAGTCCCATCTCATCCCATGCTCACTCCCATCTCATCCCGTGCTCAGTCCCATCTCATCCCGTGCTCAGTCCCATCTCATCCCGTGCTCAGTCCCATCTCATCCCGTGATCATTTCCATCTCATCCCGTGATCATTCCCATCTCATCCCATGCTCAGTCCCATCTCATCCCGTGCTCAGTCCCATTTCATCCCGTGCTCAGTCCCATCTCATCCCGTGCTCAGTCCCATCCCATCCCGTGCTCAGTCCCATCTCATCCCGTGCTCAGTCCCATCTCATCCCGTGGTCAGTCCCATCTCATCCCGCTGTCAGTCCCATCTCATCCCGTGCTCAGTCCCATCTCATCCCGTGCTCAGTCCCATCTCATCCCGTGTTCAGTCCCATCTCATCCCGTGATCATTCCCATCTCATCCCGTGATCATTCCCATCTCATCCCGTGCTCAGTCCCATCTCATCCCGTGCTCAGTCCCATCTCATCCCGTGATGATTCCCATCTCATCCCGTGATCATTCCCATCTCATCCCGTGCTCAGTCCCATCTCATCCCGTGGTCAGTTTCATCTCATCCCGTGCTCAGTCCCATCTCATCCCGCTGTCAGTCCCATCTCATCCCGTGCTCAGTCCCATCTCATCCCGTGCTCAGTCCCATCTCATCCCGTGTTCAGTCCCATCTCATCCCGTGTTCAGTCCCATCTCATCCCGTGATCATTCCCATCTCATCCCGTGCTCAGTCCCATCTCATCCCGTGCTCAGTCCCATCCCATCCCGTGCTCAGCCCCATCTCATCCTGTGCTCAGTCCCATCTCATCCCGCTGTCAGTCCCATCTCATCCCGTGCTCAGTCCCATCTCATCCCTTGCTCAGTCCCATCTCATCCCGTGCTCAGTCCCATCTCATCCCTTGCTCAGTCCCATCTCATCCCGTGCTCAGTCCCATCTCATCCCGCTGTCAGTCCCATCTCATCCCGTGCTCAGTCCCATCTCATCCCGTGCTCAGTCCCATCTCATCCCGTGTTCAGTCCCATCTCATCCCGTGATCATTCCCATCTCATCCCGTGATCATTCCCATCTCATCCCGTGCTCAGTCCCATCTCATCCCGTGCTCAGTCCCATCTCATCCCGTGCTCAGTCCCATCTCAACCCGTGGTCAGTCCCATCTCATCCCGTGATCATTCCCATCTCATCCCGTGCTCAGTCCCATCTCATCCCGTGCTCAGTCCCATCTCATCCCGTGCTCAGTCCCATCTCAACCCGTGGTCAGTCCCATCTCATCCCGTGGTCAGTACCATCTCATCCCGTGGTCAGTCCCATCTTATCCCGTGCTCAGTCCCATCCCATCCCGTGCTCAGCCCCATCTCATCCCGTGCTCAGTCCCATCTCATCCCTTGCTCAGTCCCATCTCATCCCGTGCTCAGTCCCATCTCATCCCGTGCTCAGTCCCATCTCATCCCGTGTTCAGTCCCATCTCATCCCGTGATCATTCCCATCTCATCCCGTGATCATTCCCATCTCATTCCGTGCTCAGTCCCATCTCATCCCTTGCTCAGTCCCATCTCATCCCGTGCTCAGTCCCATCTCATCCCGTGGTCAGTCCCATCTCATCCCGCTGTCAGTTCCATCTCATCCCGTGCTCAGTCCCATCTCATCCCGCTGTCAGTCCCATCTTATCCCGTGCTCAGTCCCATCTCATCCCGTGTTCAGTCCCATCTCATCCCGTGTTCAGTCCCATCTCATCCCGTGATCATTCCCATCTCATCCCGTGATCATTCCCATCTCATTCCGTGCTCAGTCCCATCTCATCCCGTGCTCAGTCCCATCTCATCCTGTGCTCAGTCCCATCTCACCCCGTGGTCAGTACCATCTCATCCCGTGGTCAGTACCATCTCATCCCGTGGTCAGTCCCATCTCATCCCGTGCTCAGCCCCATCTCATCCTGTGCTCAGTCCCATCTCATCCCGCTGTCAGTCCCATCTCATCCCGTGCTCAGTCCCATCTCATCCCTTTCTCAGTCCCATCTCATCCCGTGCTCAGTCCCATCTCATCCCGTGCTCAGTCCCATCTCATCCCGTGCTCAGTCCCATCTCATCCCGTGCTCAGTCCCATCTCATCCCGTGCTCAGTCCCATCTCAACCCGTGGTCAGTCCCATCTCATCCCGTGCTCAGTACCATCTCATCCCGTGGTCAGTCCCATCTCATCCCGTGCTCAGTCCCATCTCATCCCGTGCTCAGTCCCATCTCAACCCGTGGTCAGTCCCATCTCATCCCGTGGTCAGTACCATCTCATCCCGTGCTCAGCCCCATCTCATCTGTGCTCAGTCCCATCTCATCCCTTGCTCAGTCCCATCTCATCCCGTGGTCAGTCCCATCTCATCCCGCTGTCAGTCCCATCTCATCCCGTGCTTCAGTCCCATCTCATCCCGTGCTCAGTCCCATCTCATCCCGTGCTCATTCCCATCTCATCCCGTGATCATTCCCATCTCATCCCGTGCGCAGTCTCATCTCATCCCGTGCTCAGTCCCATCTCATCCCGTGCTCAGTCCCATCTCATCCCGTGTTCAGTCCCATCTCATCCCGTGATCATTCCCATCTCATCCCGTGATCATTCCCATCTCATCCCGTGCTCAGTCCCATCTCATCCCGTGCTCAGTCCCATCTCATCCCGTGCTCAGTCCCATCTCAACCCGTGGTCAGTCCCATCTCATCCCGTGGTCAGTACCATCTCAGCTTGCACGTCACCTAAGTGGGTGGGGGGGGGGCGGCCAAGCCAATCAGGTTTGAACACGTCACACAGAATGGACCAATCCTATTCGGCTTCAACGAACAGACGCTTTATTATATGTGATTATGTTAGTGGATATATGTAAAATTATATATTTTAGTGGATATGTAAAGTGGATATGTAAAATTATGTATTTTAGTGGATATGTAAAGTGGATATGTAAAATTATGTATTTTAGTGGATATGTAAAGTGGATATGTAAAATTATGTATTTTAGTGGATATGTAAAGTGGATGTGTAAAATTATGTATTTTAGTGGATTATGTAAAATTTTAGTGGATTTCTGAGGAGAGAGAAAAATGGCATTTTTTTTCTAGAAAAGCTTTTTAAAAGCGTCGAATAAAAGAGATTGCATATAAAATGTGCCTATATCTGTTTTAAAAGACAAAAAATAATGGCCATTCAAATAATATCTTTAGATTAAAGAATAGAACACCTCTCGTCTAACTCTTTTAAAATCATCGTGTTGGATGAGTGCAATACAAAAGAAATGCTGTTCTAATTATCAAATACCTATTCCATTAAAATGTTGTAAGATTTTGAGAATTTGGACTCAATCCCAATAAATGGAGATAAAAGCACTATTTGAACCTCCCAGTGTGAGTACAACTTCAGTAGAGAACGGGTACAATACTAATGGGATGGGTAACGCAAAAGGAGACTGAATGAAAGCCGGAATAAACTTTCGACTTTATTCTTATATTGAAGAAGGACGGTCTCTTGTCTTTGGGGGGTGAAAGCGTGGAAGGTGGGAGAACCAAGTTTACACTCATGGACAACACTTAAGAAAGTTTCATATTTTAAGTATAAACCACTCCATATTTGCTTATATAACGGTGGATTTTCCATGTATGTAAATTGGAACATTCTCCTTTGAAAAAATAAGAATACATATACATGCTCTAAAAGGTACAACTTCCTTAAATTTTGTCCATGAGTATATTTGACCAACGGCATAGACGTTGCTGGCAAGCCACTTCTGTATCAAGAACTGATGAGAAAACTGCATAGACCTGATCAAATTGGAGAAGGTGTGTCCATACTGTCATCAAAAGTCGAACTTGGCTCAATGGACGCTGACAACAAGCCCTTACCGTGGATTTAATCAAAAGATTAGTAAAAAAGAAAAAAAACTCTTTCTTTGGTGTCAATAAGAAATACACATGTAGATTACTGGTATCTCTAAGCCCATTCTGTTAAGCTTGAAATTTCAATTTGATGGATTTGGATCTTTGAGAGCTGTCTTTGAAAGTTATAAATATATTTATATATATGTGGCAATATAATAAGGTGGGAAGAGAAATAATCACACCACAAGTTGGAAGAGGAACCCAGACAACCAGCGAGAGAGGGAGAGAGCCGGGCGTCCGTTCGTGTCGCACACAATCCCCAACTGTCTTAAAAGTCCCGAGGTGTTAACGGACGGACCCCAGTTGCCGCCTCTTGGAATGTCGCTGGTGTCTCAAGTGACATACTTTACCCTCCAGTCTCTCTCTGGGTTGACTGTAGGCTTGCTTTATTATTCCTGGAAGAGTATATATTATGACATATATATTATATGTACCTAAAGAGGCACCTCTCCCTTTGAATATGCATCAGAACGATGCACTTGTTCATTACCGTAGTAAAAGACTTTACTGGTGATGATAAAGAATGAGTTGCACAACACCAATTTTAGAAAATTCAGACAAAAAGCCAACCTAGCCAAGACTGGTGTTGTGGTTTATTCTTTATCTATTCTAGTGATGACTAGTGAAGTTTTTACTTTGGTGATGAACAAGTACATCGTTCTGATCCATAATTAAAGGGAGAGGTGTCTTCTTTGGTACATGAATATTATCCTCCTGCAACACACACAGCTTTATTAAGACCACCAGTCTTATACAGATTCCACACGGGAAGAAAGGAAGAATAGATGGAGTTCCTATACTCCAGGCAGCACAGAACCCAACAACAGCCTCCAGGGTCTTATACAGTTTCACCATAGGAAGAAAGGAAGCATATATAGAGATCCTATACTCCAGGCAGCACAGAACCCAACAACAGCCTCCAGGGTCTTATACAGATTCACCACAGGAAGAAAGGAATCATAGAAGAAGCTCCTATACTCCAGACAGCACAGAACCCAACAACAGCCTCCAGTGTCTTATACAGATTCACCACAGGAAGAAAGGAAGCATAGATGAAGCTCCTCTACTCCAGGCAGCACAGCACCCAACAACAGCCTCCAGTGTCTTATACAGATTCACCACAGGAAGAAAGGAAGCATAGATGAAGCTCCTATACTCCAGGCAGCACAGAACCCAACAACAGCCTCCAGGGTCTTATACAGATTCACCACGGGAAGAAAGGAATCATAGATGGAGTTCCTATACTCCAGTTAGCGCAGAACCCTACAACAGCCTCCAGGGTCTTATACAGATTCACCACAGGAAGAAAGGTAGCAAATATGGAGCTCCTATACTCCAGGCAGCACAGAACCCAACAACAGCCTCCAGGGTCTTATACAGATTCACCACGGGAAGAAAGGAATCATAGATGGAGTTCCTATACTCCAGTTAGCGCAGAACCCTACAACAGCCTCCAGGGTCTTATACAGATTCACCACAGGAAGAAAGGTAGCAAATATGGAGTTCCTATACTCCAGTCAGCGCAGCACCTAACAACAGCCTACAGATCCGACGTATGTCCAATGACCACACCGTGCATATGTCAAGGTTAACGTATCACTGAAAAGACGAGTGTGGAATCAGCCGCGTTCTTGTCTTCACTTTCCTCATCCAAATGGACCACGACATTCGGCGATTCTATTGATTTCCTCCGAACGGTGACTGCGGTCTTGTAGAATTTATATAAACCAAAGAGAAGACCTTGATCAAACATCATTGTATTCATCCAGTTATAAATTTGTTTACTATTGGATTGAGACAAGAATAAATCACCCTAGAGTTCCCCTCTTTGTTTCTCCAAGTAACAGCAACCAAATATTATATACATGATTTCGTCTTGTATTCTGCTATTACATAGATCACAAGTTAAAGGACAGCCGATCTTCCAGCGCTTTAATCGATTATCTGGGAATAACACCCATAGGAGTCTCAGTTGCGCAATAAGTCTTTTAATTGCCAGAGGAGTATTTGTGAGTAGATATAGTTCTGCTGTTATTGACATTTTTAAAGTATTTAAAGTGACTATAATGAGAGGTTTTTAAGATTTGCGCTTTGTCATTTTGAATGCTTATTTATACGACGCTTCCCATTGTCGAATTAAAGACATCAAGCTTCGATTACAATATGTAAATAGGTCGATACCATACAGTTGAGGCTATTCAGTGAGGTTGTGCCCATAGTTTCGTTCGAAATAATATTAAGGGATGGAGAGGGGGGGGAGATGTAAATCAATAGAAATGCCTCACGCAGGATTCTGTTGGCTGGAATCCCCGCCCTGAAGTAAAGATTTCCGATGTCTGTTGAGCCAACACACAAACTTCCCGTTTAAATGGATCGGTTTTTTGGCATTCCTCAAGTTACTGGAGGAATGGTTTTTGGTCTATTTTAGATAACCCGGTTTCAAATCCCACTGTGGAATTAATGGAGATCCACTTCGGGACGTCGGACAGCGACGGCTCGGGTGACTGTAAACAAACAAGCCCCAGCTGCGCCAGCCGGCAATAAAAAAGGGAGGGGGAGCACGGCCTGGTCTGCTGCTGACCCAGTTGGTTGTTTTCCTCTGTCCTCTTAACATGCTTTAATAAAGTTAGTTTGAAGGAGACTTTTACCCTCTCCTTTCTGCTATTTAGTGATCTGATTTAAATCTTTGCAACAGCCCACAAAAGAATCATCACTGCGAATTCTTCTACCGAATTTCGCATCAGTGTTTTCTGAAACGATTACCGACATTTCTTCACAACCACATTATTATAAGTGGAATAATCACATCTGGAACAGTATATTATCTCACACATACAGCTCTATTACCAGGTTTTCCCAAAATTTCGTAAACAAAAACATTGAAATACCATTCGCCATAATATTATTCGTCGTTATGTATAATATTGTCACGTGAAAAATTAGGGAAGACAAAAACTTCAGGATGACACAGCAATTTATTTTAAGGCAAGAACAAACTATGAATGATAAACAAAAGATAAGCAAAAGAGGGAAATGTGCAGAGTACAGCAAAATATAAACATAAAAAATAATATTCTGCTAATAAAATAATAAATACTTTGTTACAATATCTTTGTATTATGAATAAATGATTGTATTATTATGTATTCGCCGTTATAGTATTATTCTCCGAGTAATAAGAAAAACATTTTAACAAAAACACGAACTTCTGGGATATCCTTATAAGACCACCGGTCTTATACAGATTCACCACAGGAAGGAAGCATAAATGGAGCTCCTATACTCCAGGCAGCACAGAACCCAAGAAAAGAAAAGAATCGCGGTACAAGAAATATCTTGTAGACCACAAGAGACTCTTCACCATTTTGTTCTTTTTATAAAACTTTATTTCAATGGCTATCGTTGCATAAATCCAACCCCCCACTCAGAAAGTGAGAGTAACCAAACGGGGCTCTAGCACACTTGTAAAAGTGGCAAAAGCTCAATATATGAAAATAAACACGGTTTTACAGTTTTTTTTTTTTTTTTTTTTTGAAAATTTGGTAATTCGAACACGGTACACTGGAGTCATGTAGTTTTTTAATCGAACAAAATACATTACAACGCCATTTTGCGCGATTATTATTATTTTTTTTTTAATAAAACAACTTTATGGGAGGATTTGAATGCTATATGGAGACCTGTGATGAGCCAGGCACTCCCGGTCGGTGGAACAGTGGTGTAAACCGCCGGTTTTCGACAGCTACGGCCGGATCGAATCCCGCATTGGGAACTTTTTTTCTAATTGAAAAAATTGCTTCAATGTCCCCCGATTCTTGTATAACCCCGCCAGTAAGTACAAGTAACCAAACGGGGCTCTGGCACATTTCAAATTGCAAAAAGTCGAACTGCTTTCTACATGTGATGTACTTACAGTCGCTAACTACTGCCCACAGTACACGTGGCCATGATTAATCATGGTGGGTAGTAGTTGTAGGTAGTGCCACGTGTACTTGGGATAATTAAAAAAAGTATTCTCCATAGCGCAGTAAGAACATTAGAACAAAAACAAAAAGTTGTTTTATATAAAAAAACATAGATCCGTTTATTATTTTGTCCATTAGAGAATCTTGATAAAGGAAAGTGAATAGATTGTTCCTAAGAAAAAGTAAAATAAGATTGGTATAAAGCGGAGCAACAATTCATTTTTCGAAAAAGAGAGGCCCAACTTGTCACCGTATACCCGCTCCTATGGAAGTATTATCAAAGAAGGCCATGAAACAAGCTGAGAAAACATTCACCTTTAACGTCCATCACATACTGCAGTAAATCTGAACCCCATTAATTCACACCCCGGTAAATCCATAACACTGTAAATCTGTACCCCGCTAAATCCGAACCATAGTAAATTTCTATCCCGGTAAATCCATACCACGCTAAATCCGAACCACGGTAAATCCGAACAATGTAATTCTATACTCGGTAAATCCGCACCACGCTAAATCCACACCCCGGTAAATCGAACCCCGCTAAATCCGAACCACGGAAAATCCACACCCCGGTAAATGGAACCACGTTAAATCGAACCACGGTAAATCCACATCCCGGTAAATCCGAACCCCGGTAAATCGAACCACGGTAAATCCGAACCACGGTAAATCGAACCCCATTAAATCCATACCCCGGTAAATCGAACCACGGTAAATCCATACCCCGGTAAATCGAACCCCGCTAAATCGAACCACGGTAAATCCGAACAACGGTAAATCGAACCCCGTTAAATCCACACCCCGGTAAATCGAACCATGGTAAATCCATACCCCGGTAAATCGAACCCCGCTAAATCCGAACCACGGTAAATCCGTTCCCCGGTAAATCCATACCCCGGTAAATCCGAACCCCGGTAAATCGAACCACGGTAAATCGAACCCCGTTAAATCTACACCCCGGTAAATCGAACCCCGCTAAATCCACACCCCGGTAAATCGAACCCCGGTAAATCCGAACCCTGGTAAATCGAACCACGGTAAATCCATACCCCGGTAAATCGAACCCCGCTAAATCCGAACCACGGTAAATCCATACCCCGGTAAATCTAACCCCGCTAAATCCGAACCACGGTAAATCGAACCCCGCTAAATCCGAACCACGGTAAATCGAACCCCGTTAAATCCATACCCCGGTAAATTGAACCCCGTAAAATCCGAACCACGGTAAATCGAACCCCGCTAAATCCGAACCACGGTAAATCCGCACCCCGCTAAATCCACACCCCGGTAAATAGAACTCCGCTAAATCCGAACCACGGTAAATCCGCACCCCGCTAAATCCACACCCCGGTAAATTGAACCCCGCTAAATCCGAACCCCGGTAAATCCATACCCCCGGTATATACGAACCCCGTTAAATCCAAACCACGGTAAATCGAACAACGGTAAATCCATAACCCGCTAAATCCGAGCCACAGTAAATTCATACCCCGGGAAATTTCAACCCTTCTCTAAATAATTATAAATCTACAGTATAAATTTTGAATTTATTTGGCAATATAATGATTGTTGTTGTTTTAGTTACTAGAACATCTTGTCGATGGAGAAATTGAATATTATCTCTAAACCGAAATGTTTAATTGCTTAAAATATTTACATTTAATGACATATACACGAACTAAACTAATTAAGGCAATTGGTTTCATACAAGGAATTGTGTAAACGCCATTTAATTCTAGCCCTCATTTCTTCATTACACTACCACTCTTTGGACAATTGACCATTATAAAGGTTGTTGACCGCAGTCAAAACTGAACAATTTGTCAGGACCTATTGATTGCTTCCAATCTCAGACACAACATAAACTTTTATTTTGACAAATTCTTCAGCACATAATCTATTCTTTTATATTTACATAATTCTCTCATATACATATTTACACCGTTATTATTTTAAGAGAGAGAGAGAGAACAAATCAGTATGTGGATTCACAACTTTATTTTATTTCAATTTAAAGCGCTATGTCCCCCTAGGGATGTATACTAGTTATATACAATCTTCAAAAACTCTTTTTTATATATACACTTGGTTCTTTTTTTATGCGGTAGATGCGTTCCAGGGGAATCCGCATAAAAAAAATCGCACAAAAAAAGACATACATTTATATGTAAAATGATGGATACGTTCCATTTATTAAAAAAATCGCATAAAACCTAAATAATGTTTTAAAAAATGCACCAGAAATCGCATAAAAAAATATTTATAAATAATAAGATTTAATTTTTTTCTCATCATATTTTAATAAATGGCACATATGTGTGTTAATAACAAAAACAAAACTTAATATGTAAAAAAAAAAAACATAAACAAAACTTTATTTAAAATCATATTAAGAATGTTTTCATCATTATTCGCTGTCTGATAATGTGCGAACCCGTTGGTGGATTGGTGCAAGATCACTTTCATCACTTGAAGATAAAATTACGTCATCAGATCTACATGGTAATGCTTCTTTAGGAACTTCAGTGATTTTTTTCTTTGACAAGGTAGTCAGTAATCAAACGCTGTGATGGCTTGACTAGTTCTTTGTAGAGTTCTCTGTAGCCAGACATACAAAATTTCAGATCACGTTGGAATTTTAAGGCGCGTTCTACATCATTATCATTTTGAATAAAAAAAATTTCCAATTTACCGGAAAGTTGAAGGCCTTCCCGAAGTAATTTTTCGACCAGTGGAGTAACATCTTCCAGTTCGCTATCTACTGTTTCGAAATCTTTAGTAGTATCTACCATACTTTCCAAAATATCATCATCATTTAGGGCTTCGTCCACAAGCAATTCTTCTATATCATGCTCGCCAAAATCATCAAAACCTTCCCCACTTATTTCCTTAGCAATTGAAATAATATCTGATGTTACTATTGTTGTTCTATTTGATTCATTTCTCTTTGATACGCATTCAGGCCAAGCAGCTTTCCAACATGCATTTAAAGTTTGTGATTTTATCTCGGCAATTGCTAACGCAACATGATCTACACAGTTCAAGATATTAAATTGTTTCCAAACTTCAGTAACTGTTATTGTATCGGATTCCAGTTTATCGAAAATGAATTGGAAAGTGAATTTTACATAATATTTTTTAAATGTTGAAATAATTCCCTGATCTAATGGTTGAATTAGGCTCGTTGTGTTTGGAGGGAAAAAAACTACCTTTATATTTGGATGTTCTAAGTTTGGATGACCTGGTGCATTGTCAAGAATTAATAAGATCTTAAATTCGAGACCCATCTCTTTCATATAATTTTCTACTTCGGGTACGAAGCATTTATTGAACCATTCAGTGAAAATAGCCGTTGTTACCCAGGCCTTCTTGTTTGCCATCCAATGTACGGGCAGTGTATTTAAGTCTTTTCCTTTTAATGCACGTGGTTTTAAAGATCGATTTACAAGCAGCGGTTTTAACATTCGATCGCCAGATGCATTGTTGCACAGCAATAAAGTAACTCGATCTTTAGCAGCTTTAAAACCACTGGCATTTTTTTCGGACTTTGCAATGTAAGTGTGGGTTGGCATTTTTTTCCAAAACAATCCTGTTTCATCAGCATTGAAGATTTGATGGGCACAATATCCTCCATCTTTAATAATTTTAGCCAACTTTTCAGGATATTTTCTAGCAGCTTCTTCATCTGCAGAAGCCACCTCACCTTTTATTTTTAGATTATGAAAAGAATGTCTTTTTATAAAACCAGTTAACCACCCTGTGCTGGCAGAGAATTGTGGATTACTTTCACGTGAAGATGTAGATGGCTCTGATTCTTTTAACTCCTTGTAAAATTTAAGGGCTTTCATCTTGATTAAATGTCTATCTAACGGAATTCTTTTTTGAGTTAAATCTTCAATCCAAATTACGAGAGCCTTTTCTGTTTTTTCTATTAAAGTGCCTCTTGAATATGATGAAATTTTAGAACTCAAATTTGTACCAGATCTGACTGATCTTCTTATTGCCGCTTCATTTTTTTTTTATTGCTCTTATAGTAGTTTCGCCTAAATTATAACGTTTACCTATTGCTGTTGATCTTTCTCCTTTCGCCAAGCAATCGAGAATTATAATTTTGGTTTCTATCGAAATTTCACTTCTTTTTTGTTTTTTATTATTGTCACACATTTTCTTTAAGAGGACTAAAAATTATAGAAAAAACTTAATGTACAATTACGCACTAAAATTATTCAAAAAAAAAACTTACAATTCACTTGAGTAAATTTATCTTCCGGTTTTCGGTAGTAACCTTCTTTCACAAAGTTTTATTTTCTAATGCTTTCCAATATGCAGGCTTTTTTAATTAGTTTCATACAAAAACAAAATGCAGCATAAAAACACGCAATTTTAACGAGGTATTTTTGTTTTTGTCTCTTTTGTTTTTAAGAACAAATCAAGAGAAAACATGTCAATAAAAGAAAAAAGAAATTTGTAACGGCAGCTGGCACGCCGGCGGGTTTTCAGTTTTGATTTCGGTTTTGCACGAGTTGTGTAAGACACCGGCAGGCGTGGAATAAAAGACATTGGAACTTCCCCTCTACTGTTTGTTGGATAACTTAACATTCAACCAGGACGTTACAAAATTCTTTCTTTGTATTGATTGCGTAATAGTAGAGTTGTAGTTGTTATTCTTATTCGTCTTCAGAAAAAGTGAATCACCAAAAAAAAAAATTTCGAAATTCGAATAATTTTTTTTTCTTGCACCGCATAACTCCAAAACCGCATAAAAAAACCGCATAAAAAGAGAACGAAGTGTATATACTAGCCGAATGACCCGGGCAACGCCCGGGTTATACCCGATTAAATGTTTTTATTCAAATACTATTCGTTACAATTATAAATTGGCACCGTGGATGTCACTTTTGTGAAACGTCCCGCTCCAAACTTTGTGTGTTTTTAAAATATAAAAATAAAAATGTAAATTTTCACAACGATATTTGAAAATTATATTATTTTGATTTTCAAATACTATTTGTTACAATTATAAATTGGCGCCGTGGATGTCACTCTTGTGAAACGTCCCGCTCCAAACTTTGTGTCAGAGAAGCGATATTTTTATAAAGAGATGATCTGGCTTTGTGTCTTCTGCTCGAATGAATGTTTTTCTGTTAGAATTTTGTTCCTGCACACTAAAATTAACTGGTTTCACCCGTGGTTTCTGTTTTTTTTTTGAATTTTTTTCCGATATAATTTTGTATCTGATAATCAAACATGATACAGCAATATTGTCATCATCATTTTCTGACTAAAAAAAAAACAACTATTTTTGCCCAGAACCTGTCAATTTTATTTTTTATTGGCTAAAAATCCGATAAATATATTTTCCAGATTTTTCTCTATGTCCTGTCAAAACACGTTTTACATGTACATTAGGTCAGCTGATATTACCTCCCATCTTCACCGCTAGAAGCGCTGCTTGCGAGCGAAAAGGCAAATTTGCAACGCAATTTGCTAATAACTCGAAGAATATTCGGGATAGAGACCTGAAATTTTCACTATAAGTTTTTGCAGATTCTCCTCTATATACTATTAAAATTTCAGTCAGATTAGTTACGTATTGTGGACGTGTATAGCCGACATAGATACCCACATACATACATACGCCGACCGTGCGGCCACGCGTCGTGTGAGCTCCGTATGTTTCGCCTTTCATCCTGCTGACTGCCCCTTCTGCTCAACTTCAGTCACATCATTTGAATCGCCATAAGACGGGCCTCATTTTGATCCATCATTTATTAATTTCTATCGAATTTGAAATTTTTCAAATTTTCCAATTTTCATAAAATCGCAAAACTACAAGTTGTAGTTTTGCAGCATCGTCATGGCAACGGCCAAGTTTGGCGTTGCGTCACCACCATCTGCGAGCTCATTGGCTGTCACGACCATCAATCATTCATTCACTTCCAACGTCACGAATGCAAATTCGCCTACTTCATCAAATAAAGAAATTAAATCGACAAATATGCAAATCAAGAAAAGACAATTCTCTAAGGAAGAAAAAATGAAAATTGACCAACAAAGAAAATTGACCTACGAGAAACGTAGTAAATCCATCAAATCTACAATCAAATTTACTGCGATACAAGAAAAAAGCGCAGAAGAACACCTTACTTCTATCGCCGAAATGGTTGGACCTGAAAATATCCATTCGGTCGGAAAATTAGATGGCCAGGCTGTGGTTTCCCTGGCAACCAACGACCACGCAACACAACTGATATCCAACGGGTTCAAGGTGGGAGACACCACAATTTACCCCACGCCACTCTTCACAGTGGCAAGAAAATATATCCTGTCGGGGGTGATGGCCTTCATCCAAGACCAAGACATTATCAAGGCCCTCGAGCCTTATGGAAAGGCCTTGTCCATTCGACCAATCCCATTCCCAACCGAAAATCCCCTCTTCAAACATCTTTCTTCTTTGCGAAGAGAGATTACCTTCAATTTAAAAGAAAACCGAACAATGCCAGCAACCATCATGATTGACTATATGGAGAATTCTTTTAGAATCTTCATTGGTGAAGATGTCATCTGCGCCGGCTGCAGAAGACACGGCCACATTAAGAAACAATGCCCCTTTGACCCTGCAATCGCAGCCAAAGTCTCTAGGACTTTTTCAGAAGCCCTCAACCAGACAGTCCCTTTACCGATTCCGAAGCCTATCCCCCAACTCGACTTGGCGTCAACGACTGAACCAGAGCCGCAGGATCCCAAGGACTCCCAAATAAAGAAGAGGACTCTCGAGGCCTCATTGAACGGGTATAAGAGTTCGAGGGTAGAATGCGAAAGTGGCAAAAGACCTAGGCCATCCCCTACAGGCCAGGAACCTGATACCGTCACCTGCTGTCCCCAATCATCAACATCAACGATGACATCGTCGCAGCAAGACGAAGAACTTGTGGAGCACGAAATGAGTAACCATCAAGACCTAGGCCTCACCTCTGTTGAGCGTCCCAGGGAAGAGTCGGCTCCAGCTAAAAAGGCCTCTCCAATTTCGCTTCATGTCCTTAAAGAACGTGAGGATCGGATCATTGAATTGTTCAATAATTTGAACTATATGATACCATCCTGAAACCCTTACTACAGTGGATCAAGGGGGACTATATCATGCATGCAGTTCTGTACCCCGATTATAGGAGAAAATTTATCAAAGCACCGCCAGAACACAAAACTATCCTTATAGAACATTAAAATATGTTCTCAATTTTTTATTTTCTGGACTTAATAATAACCGCACTGCCTTCTGACCCATTCTTATATAATTTACATATTTACATGTACAGTAGAAGCTCTCGCTAGAGGACAACAAAGTTTTCATCATATAAATAACCATTCTAATAATTAGCAACTCTCTGGACATCTCTCTCTCTCTCTAAAGGAAACCTTGGCTTTGCATCTTGGTGTTATTTATTACAGAGAGGGGTAGTTCTACGTTATTTGTAAACTAAGTAAGGATATCAAAATTCAAAACTTTTTTAAAGGCGTAAGATTCTTTTTGATATTAAACAATTTCTACTGCCCTTACTGCAATGGAAAAAATTAAAGGGAGGGCCTGGCTCATCAGTGGTGAACCCTCCCAGCGGTTTCGCCAGTTTCATCAGTTCACCACTGATGAGCCAGGCCCTCCCTTTAATTTTTCCATTGCAGTAAGGGCAGTAGAAATTGTTTAATATCAAAAAGAATCTTACGCCTTTAAAATAGTTTTGAATTTTGATAACAGATGGCGCGCTAGTGCATCATATTATAAAGTAAGGATATGTAAAAATACTTGAAGTTACACCGCATAAGTTTATTTTTTGTGAAAAATCAATATTTATTTCAAAGAGAAATATTTACTATTTCTAACTTTTTGAATGAAGTATGAGAGGGTGAAAATATGAAGAGTAAAGAGTAATTCCCGCCCCTGGACACTTTTATTTTCCGTTCGCCATTACTCTTCATATTTTCACCCTCTCATACTTCATTCAAAAAGTTAGAAATAGTAAATATTTCTCTTTGAAATAAATATTGATTTTTCACAAAAAAGAAACTTATGCGGTGTAACTTTAAGTATTGTTTATAATCACTCGCCGCAGTCCTTTATAATGTATTATATGTAAAAATATTTCGGTACAATTTAACTTTTTGTACTATTTTTTTCACATTGTTTAGCTATCTCGCGCACTTCTGGCCTACTACCCATTTCATGATTTTTCAGGATGCCTGAATGACCAGTTTTTTTTTTTTTTTTTTTGGAGGGAGGGTCGTTGAGGTACAGCTTACACCACGCTGATGAGGGCCAAACAGCCCGAAACGTGTACGTGGTTAGCTTTTCTTGATTAATCAAGAATGGGTATTTTTTGTTGCCAATTTTGGAATAATTAAAAATCAAGGAATAGTTTATATTTAACTCTGACAGATGGCCAAAGCCATCAGAAATTTTTTGTTGCAGGGTCACGAGATGTCTTTTTGTCTTCTTCTTCTTAATTGAAGTAAGGATATAGTATGATGCATTAGCGCGCCATCTGTTATCAAAATTCGAAACTATTATAGACGCGTATGATCATTTTAAAAATAAAATAATTTCTACTGTCCTTACTGCAATGGAAAAATTATAACCAAACTGCTGGGAGGGTTCACCACTGATGAGTCAGGGGTCCTCCCATTAATTTTTCCAATGCAGTAAGGACAGTAGAAATTGTTTTATTTTTAAAAAATCATACGCGTGTATAATAGTTTCAAAGTAAGGATATGTCTGGCCAGGGTGTAGTGACATCGGGTGTGTGCAGTGTTCGAGCTGCTGGAACACGGGTGAGTGTCCACTCAACACTGTCGACACGTGTCGTCACTGTCTAACTTGTCACCAGACCTGTACTGGACATCCCCACTGACCGTCCACTGCCGGAAACCACAGCCTGGAGTTACTTCCGGGATCTTCTGCTAGGAATTGAGTATCGTAAGTTCTTCCATTCTCTTGCTGTGTTGTTGTTCACAAGAAACAACAATGATCTCATTGAAAAAATAGCTACACACACACACACACACAACAAACTATATTTTATTTTATATTATAAAGGACTGCGGCGTATGATTATAAAACAACACTTAAAGTTTCACCGCATAAGTTTCTTTTCTGTGAAAAATAAATATTTATTTCAAAGAGAAATATTTACTATTTCTAACTTTTTTGGATGAAGTATGAAAGGGTGAAAATATGAAGAGTAATGGCGAACGGAAAAATAAAAGTGTCCAGGGGCGGGAATCGAACCCACAACGTTCCGCTTACCGGGCAGATGCCATGTCCACTAGGCTACCCTGGACGTATTTTTCCGTTCGTAAATAATACTTAAAGTAACTTATAATACATTATAAAGGACTGCGGCGTATATGACTATAAAACAACACTTAAAGTTTCACCGCATAAGTTTCTTTTCTGTGAAAAATAAATATTTATTTCAAAGAGAAATATTTACTATTTCTAACTTTTTTGGATGAAGTATGAAAGGGTGAAAATATGAAGAGTAATGGCGAACGGAAAAATAAAAGTGTCCAGGGGCGGGAATCGAACCCACAACGTTCCGCTTACCGGGCAGATGCCATGTCCACTAGGCTACCCTGGACGTATTTTTCCGTTCGTAAATAATACTTAAAGTAACGTATAATATTCGCCATTACTCTTCATATTTTCACCCTTTCATACTTCATCCAAAAAAAGTTAGAAATAGTAAATATTTATCTTTGAAATAAATATTGATTTTTCACAGAAAAGAAACTTATGCGGTGAAACTTTAAGTGTTGTTTTATAATATTTTATTTATTTTTAAATTTATAATTATTTATTATATTTGCATATTTCAATATATATATATATATATATATATATATGTGATGTTATAAATTTGTGTCGGCGCTTACTATTATATTAAGATGTTTTGTTGAGTTCTTTTGTGTATATGAGTACTTAATGATATTGTTTGCCGTCGTGACATCTTGAAAGAAAAGCAGAAGAATAATTATTTACTATATCACACACAAGTAGTTTTTATTTTAAATTACTTTAAGAAAATTACACAATAAGACATTTTTTACAGTTATATAGAAGTTATAAATATATTCTATATTAGTGAATTTTAAATTATAGGTAAGTTACCTATATCAAAACACTTAACTCCTAAATACACCGATCCCCCGATTTACACGGTGCTTGTTTTACACGTTTTCGATTTTACACGGTTTTCCAAATAAGTTTTTTGTTGTTGTTGTTTTTATCGCACTATACTAAATGCTATTGTGATTAAACACATGCGCTGTGTACACATCTCACGAGGAATCCCGAGATTATGAGCTGACTTGCTGCACACGCACACTGCGTCTGTATTTCTTCGCATAAAAATTTCGCGAAAATTTTTAATTTTCGATTTACACGTTTTTCTCAGGAACGTATCTACCGTGTAAATCGGGGTATAGGTGTAGTTAAATTTTTGGTAGATTTAGGTTGTTTCTTCTACATTGAGCACAGCTGTGGCGCCATGTACAATATCCACTGTGTATAGTTGCATAGTAATTGTAAGACACGCCATCTATCTACAAGAAATGGAAGCATTAAAGTACACGAATGTTTTCTTTTAAACATAAAGCAAACTTCTATTGTCCCAGCCACTGATGAGCCAGGCTCTCCCATTATTTTACCATTGTAGTAAGGGGGCAAGTAGAAAATTGTTTTAATTTCAAAGAAAGAAACATACGTGTGTCAAAAATAGTTCAGATTGCTTACAAGAGATGGCGCTCTATATTAAGACCGTGTGTCCAGTCCATTACCAGAAGATTATCCACCGCGACATCAAACCTTCCAACCTGCTGTTGACAGAAGACGGCAGGGTTCAGGTACTGTCTACATAACTGCTGGTAGTGTAGACACTCAGGTATATACACACTCATAGACAAAACTTATGGAAGTGGAAAGTCTTTGATGTCGCCAGTCGTCTATTTTATTTTATTTTTTTGGGGGGGAGAGATATGCAATTATGTTCACGCTTGGTTATCTCGTGTGTCTTCAATAATAGGTCACTGTAATATATTTCAGAGTTATTCTCTCAATCCCGATATACAAGGTGCGTTCATTAATTTCCAGGACTGGTTAAAAAATAAAATAAATAAAAAAGCTAAAGAAAAAAATTTTATACAGAGTTAAATATTGGACATTCGACCACACCTGACTGAAAGCACGAGTCTCGTGGCGAACGCGCCGATCTAAAAATAGAACAAAACAACTTCCTTGTAAGGTTCGCATTTCTAATTTTAAAATGGCCGTTTTCGAAGAGCAGAGAATCTGCATTAAGTTTTGTTTTAAATTGAAAAAAAGTGCTACTGAGACGTATTAATTGATTAAAGAAGCTTTTGGCGAAGTAGCTTTATCCCGTTCAAGAACTTTTGAATGGTTTTCACGCTTCCAAAAAGGTCGGGAAAAGGTAACCCATGATCAGCATACTGGGCGTCCAAGATCATTACGTTGCGAGGAAAACAAGCTCAAAATAAAGGAATTAATTAAATCTAACAGAAGAATTTCTATTAAAGACTTATCTTCAGAGACTGGACTATCTGTAGGACTGTGTCATCAAATAGTAACAAATGATTTGGACATGATCCGGACGTCTTCAAAATTTGTTCCCCGGATTCTAACAGAGGAACAAAAGGAGGTTAGAAAGGATGTCTGCAAAAACATGGTTGAAATACTCGGACCGATCCAGAATGGATGCAAAAAATCATTACCGGGGATGAGACATGGGTGTATCAGTATGACCCGGAAACCAAACGTCAATCCAGCCAATGGATTGAAAGAGGGGAACCGAAACCCAAAAAGGCAAGATTTACAAAATCCAAAGTCAAGACATTGCTTGTTACATTTTTTTATATTAATGGTTTGGTTCACCATGAATTTATTCCTTTCGGACGTACAATTAATCAAGAGGTTTATTTGGGGATAATGAGGCGCTTAAGGGAGGCAGTGCGCCTAAAAACACCCAAAAGATGGCAAAACAATGACTGGATACTTCACGTCGATAATGCGCGGCCGCACACAGCCCATGTTGTTTTGCAGTTCTTGCCCAAGTATTCAACCATACAGATCCCTCATCCACCCTATTCCCCCGACTTAGCCCCCAATGACTTTTTCCTCTATCCTAAATTGAAAATGAAGTTAAAAGGAAGGAAATTTGACAACGTTGATATGATACAAGCTGAATTGAGGAACTGAATTGAGGAACCTCTCAAAAAGTGATTTTATCTCCTGCTTCGACAATTGGATAAAAAGATGGAACAGGTGTATTGAGGCAGGAGGGGCATATTTTGAAAAATATTAAATTAGTTTTTTTATTTGTTTTATTTTTTCAAAGATACAGAGCAGTCCTGGAAATTAATGAACGCACCTTGTATATGCTAAAAGGTTCAATTTATTTAAGTTTTGTCTATGAGTACATATATATAAAGTATGCAATTGTGTATAAACATAGTGAAAGTATATGTAACTATACTGATGTGTAGATATGCGACTTCGGGGTATGTAACCAGTTTGAGGGGTCGGACGCCGTTCTGTCGGACACCCGGGGGACCCCGGCCTTTGTCCCCCCGGAGGCGGGTGAGTGGGAGGTGACATTGTCTGTCCCAGCTGTGACTGTCCCCATTTGTAGTGGCCGACAGCACGTCAGGACGGCGTCTCTACAGCGGCAAGGTGAGCTACACCCCCTCGTCTCACAATTATATACAAATAAAACCAACCTCTCCTGTATGAAAAAGTGAAAGTTGTTTAAGCTTATGATTTTGCTTTTTTTTTTTTTATGAATTTATGTTGGTTCCATATGCTTGAATTGAATATTACACCTTAGTTCTATATATTTTATTGCTTAAAAAGGAACACAACAAAACAAAAAAGAAACTACAATTGCAAAATGATTTGATAACTAACTAAGAAAAAAAACAATGATGATGATAAAAAAAAATTGAATATGTCTGCCAGAAAAATGCTTCTATGAATTAAAAAATAAAAAAATTACAAAATTAGCATATAAACTTGAAAATTTCCCTTTTTTCAAAATAGACGCCCAGACTAGGGTCCATCTATTGACCGTCTTTACAAACTAACGTACTCGTGTCAGTGACACAACACCAGCTTTGGTAAATTAAGATCGTCCACTTGAATACCATGGTTTCGAGCTAATGGCCCTTGTCAAGTTAGTGTAGGCTTTGATATCATAAGTTCCACACGGATTTCATGAAATCCTCAGAAGTTGCCAAAGAGATGTTTAGCTGGCTAAGTGACTAGACCAATTCAATGCCTTGATCTATTAAAATAAAGTTGACCTCTCCCGTCAAAATAGATGCTTAAGCTGTTATAGTGTCTTTGTCACCGACCCGAGTCCGCTAGTTTGTGGAGACGGACTGAGTTTAAGCGTCTATTTTGACAAGAAAAATGATATTTCTTTGTTATAGATCTTAATATCCTCTCGGAAAAATCTCTATCTAGGATGGTCAGACACTTTGAGATCAATATATAGCTGCTAACTTCTTTCTTAGCTCAGTATAGGTCATGATAGTCCATGGTGGACTCTTGATTCTTCAGTCCGACTTAGTCGCTCCTAACGCCATCTATCTGTATGACATTTTACATCGAATACAAAGTGTGTGAGGTCTGGAAGGTACCGCTGTTTTGGTCCAAGAATATGTAAATTTGCATATTTATGCAACAACTTAGTTTGGTGTCGAAAATGATTTGAATAACTAGCATATTGTCACGTTAAAAAAATAGCTGCCAGGAGAAGTAAGTTGAAACGAACTTTATTTTTTCAAACTACGAACGGTCTACTTCACTAAAATCCACGAATTTGCATAGCAATAACAAACAACACTAATATATGTAAATAAACCTAAAATATGAAACTTGCTATTTCTTCTATCTGCTTATGTTGTTGCTTATTTGTTTAATGTATATGTTTATTCAATGCTCTTTTTCTTAATTGTTTATTTTATTTTTGATAATTCTGTTACCTACTCTACTACAATTATTGTAAATAGTTTCACGCGTAATTATCGGATATAGCGTGTCGCAACTGGTAATAAATAAAACACAACTAATATATGCAAATAAACCTGAAATATGAAACTTAAAATGATTAACATAAATCTACGCTACAATTCTCCCCCTCTCAAAGAGAAACAGTGTCTCCTCTGTTTACTGCTCGATCACGTGACCCTGGGCAATCTCTTCTTGGACTTCAGGGTCGTGATAGGGCTTCATTCTCACTACATGGACGATATCTTGGGTTTTTCGTCTTCTCCTAGTCATCACGCCTTCTACTTGATAATTTACACTCGATATTTTTCACTCGATAGGGTCCGAAATATCTCTTCAATAACTTCTCCGACAAGCCAACGGTACGGACTGGGGTGAACACCCACACCAAATCACTTTCCTTGTAAGTCACCTCCTGATGCTTCTTGTCGTTGAGTTCTTTGTCTTTGCTCTGAGCCTGCAGGATGTTAAGACGTGCTAACTTCCATGCGTCCTCAGCGTTGGTCAGTGTAAAATAGCGTCTTCAGTGTAAAAAACACAATTCTCGATAAAAAGTTTTATTCGACGTCTGAGTTGTGACCCCTCGTTTCTTTATTGTTAAAGATTGAACATTTTTTAAAATAAAATATATCGGACTATACATTTTTGTCTTTTGTTTTGATTTGCATAGTCACGGCGAGCCAATATGTAAAATAGGGATAAATGCTGTGAAGGAAGCTATCGGTGGTGCTGTGGTCCAGGCACTGGACATCTGGCAGATGGGAGTGACCCTCTACTCTCTGCTGTACGGCAAGGTTCCCTTCACAGACGACAGCATCCTCGCCGTGTACCGCAGGATCAGACACCAGCCGCTCCTCTTCCAGGACAAGTAAGTCCTTCATGTCCTAGCTTCTTCTATAACTGGCCCAGCCCCTGGAGATATCAACTGGAACAATGGTAGATTAAACTGGCGAAACCGCTGGGACGATGTTCACCACTGATGATCCAGGCTCTCCCATTATTTTAATCATTACAGTAAAGGACATTAGAAAATTGTTTTATTTCAAAAAGAAACATTTACGGGTCAGTTTACATTACTGTATTTGGTGATGTGAGAGCGAGCAGTTGTGGTAGTTGATTGAGAGTTAACTACTGTAACCTCTCATGTAGATCACAACATAATGGACCTTGTCTTCGGCGCTGGTCTCTCTCTGAGGTGACATCCAACCTGCCTTGTCCTTTTAGGTTACCCATTGACTCCTGAAACCACTTGGCCCCATGACTGCATAACCAACCTACCACAACCATCTGTAGATAGGATCAACTTACCACGACATATATATATGAAAGAATTTCCATCCCTGGATACTTTTATTTTTCCATTCATCATTACTCTTCACAATTCATACTTCATCCCTAAGGATAGGAATAGTCGTTATTTCTCCTTAAAATAATGAAAATTACGATTTTTCGTCCTGTAAAAAAAAAAAGAAAAAGAAACATTTGCGGTAAAACTTGTTTAAACGTCGTTCTATAAGCATATCCACATTATATTGTATTATACACGTATATATGTTGTATATATGGAGAAGAACGTGTGTGTTAGGCCTAGCGTGAGTCCGTCAGCCAAGAAGCTGCTACTCCGTATGCTGGACAAGGATCCGGACACCAGGATCCCTCTGGCCGAGGTCAAAGTCCACCCCTGGGTGACACGGGACGGGTGCTGCCCCCTGCCGTCGACCGAGGAGAACTGCCGCGGTGTCGTGGAGGTGACACAGCACGACATAGAGCACAGCGTGCGCTCCATCCCCAAGCTGGACACCCTCGTGAGTAGCCACCGTCATATATGTTAATACAGGCTAACTTTCGTGTGTCCTCAGCATGGTCAGTGTAGATTAGCGTCCTCAGTGTAAAACACACAATTCTCGATAAAATATTTTATTCGCCGTCTGTGACCCCTCGTTTCTTTCTTGTTAAAGATTGAACATTTAAAAAAAAATAAAACATATCAGACTATACCGTTTTATATTTTATGTTGATTTGCATAGCCACGGCGAGCCTTGCGACACTTGCGCTGTCATACATGTATGTATAGACAAATGACATACATGTATGACAGCGTAAGTGTCCCTAGGGGGACATAGCATTTTAAATTGAAATAAATAAATAAATACTCTTCCTTTATCTTCACTTCGGAATCAATCAGATAGGACCACATAGTAGTCTTATGTATTACCTCAAACACTATAAACCTTAAAGGAGAAGATAAAAAAAGAGACTAAAAGAAAAAGAAAATTAAAAACCGCGCCATCTACATATATGAAATGAAATTATTAATTGACACGAATTTCCCCCTTGTTCTAATAAAACATACTTCGTACTGTCATCTTTATTAAGATGATAAAATATTAGGAGGGCCTGGCTCATCAGTGGGGAACCCTCCCAGCGGTTTCGCCAGTTTAATCAACCACTCTAGTATTGTTACGAGTTGTTTATCTTGTATATCCGACACTGAAGAGTGTAATATTGGTTATAGAATTGAAGCAAACTAAGCTTTGAGGACACTATAATTACATATTTACATTTGCATAGAGAGCAACTAGGTGAGTGGCGACACTTTGTTCGGTGAACTCGCACATCTTTACCCAGCAATATGTAAAATTGGTAATTCTAGAAATATTTCGATCATTTAATTTTTTCTGTAGCGTGCTTTAATTGGTTTTATAAAGTGTTTTTAAAAAATTGATGAGCTAAATGGAACAGGCCGATATTGTGCCCTTATAGTTGATATAGTGTTGTTCCTTGTACAGTAGAGCTACCTCTCTGTAAAAAAGGACAACATCTAGTTGTGGAGACAAAGTGTCCTTTAGAGAGGTGTCCTCTTACTGGACAGTTACTAAATAGTAAATATCGTTATTTTAGTGATTAAAACTATCTGTTTTAGAGAAGTGTCCTCTAGCGAGAATGTCCTCTCATATAGTTATAGTGCATAATATGTAAATAGGTTAATTGTGGTATCAAAATTTTTGAAAAAAAAAATATTTTTTCATATTTTTTGGATATATTGATGAAGAGCATGTGCTCGAAAGCTTGCTTTATTTATTTTTTTACATTCATAACCAGAAGCGAGAGCTCCTTGTAATTTCCTCTCTGTATTTTACATGTATCCCTACTTAGAGTAAGTTTTACAAGAGATTTTCTTGTTATATCCTGGTTACAAAGACGGTGGATATGTAAATAGGAAGTGTGTGGCGGCAATACACATAGCTGTAGGTTCCATACACAGTTGCACCCACGTGATCTGTATGTGACAGATACTGGTGAAGAGCATGCTCCGCAAACATTCCTTCGGTAACCCGTTCCGCAGTCCGGGACAGGTCCGCAAGGCCCTCCGCTCCAATTCCGCACCTTCCTCCTACCAGTGGCCTTCTTCACTGGAGGGGTAACTTCATATATATATATATATATATATAGATGGACATTTTGACGGGAGGAAATTGATCTTTAGGTCGCCTCTCCTGTCAAAATAAACGTCGAAACTAGACGTCATCTATTGACCTTCTCCGCAAACTAGCGGCATCGGGTCGGTGACAAAGCCACAACACCAACCTTGGCAAACTGAGAAACGTCCACCTAGAGACCATGGTTTCGGGCTTATGGCCCTCGTCAGTCCATGACGAACTTTATTCCATGAGATCCACACGGAATCAAATGGAATCTTCGCAATCACCCGAGTCCGCTAGTTTGCGGCGACGGTCAATAGATGGCGTCTAGCTTTGACGTCTATTTTGACGGGAGAGGCGCCTATGCTTCTCTATATATATATTTATTAAAAAGACATATATAGGATTTAAAAAATAATTATTTATTTACCAATATTTCAGTTGGCTGAACGCCAACCTTTTTCAAGGTACAAAAACGTATTTATTAATTTTTTATGTAAAATATAATAATAATAAATACGTTGTTGTACTTTGAAAAAGGTTGGCGTTCAGCCAACTGAAATATTGGTAAATAAATTATTTTTTTTTATTTTAAAAAATATGTCTTTCTAAATATAGTTTTTTTAAAATTAAAGATTTATTTATAGATTGCTCTATTTGCAAAACTTATATATCATTTGAGAGAAAAATTCCATCCAGAGAAAAATGTCTTGCAAAAGATAAATCAAGCTTTCGGGGCTTGGAAATCTTCTCACAAGAGTAGGGTTAACGCCGCACTCCAAGGCCCGAAAGCTTGAGTTAATTAAATAATTTTTGTAAGACATTTCCCCTAAATGAATCCCAGCGGTTTCGCCAGTTTTACCAGTTCAATTTAATTAATGCGTAAGTGTCCCGAGAAGTCCTCTCTCAAACCTCTCTAAACCGACCACTATGGTGATGTTATGCAAATATCCCCGCAGTGTGTTACTCTGTGTGTTGTGCAGGAACTACGCAGGCTCCAGTCTCCTGCCTGACCCCTCCTCCTGACTTCCTCGCGGTGGTTCTCTCCTCATCATTTAATTTACATCCTTCCTTAGTTACATACCCACCAGTTATATTTACATATGTTTCCCACAGTTATTTGCATATACGTGATTTCCGTCACTTACAAATGTTTCCCATAGTTATTTGCATATACGTGATTTCAGCTAGTCATTTACATATAAGTGTATTTTGCCATTTACTTACATATAAGTGTGATTCCCGCCAGTTATTTACATATATATTCCACCAGTTATTTACATATAAATAATATTCCCGCCAGTTATTTACAAATGTCATTTCCACCAACTATCTGCATATAAGTATTTTACATCAGTTCTTCACTTACAAATATTATTTCCACCAGCTATTTACATAGTATCTACAGTGTTTACAAATGAGGGATTCCCACCAGTTATTTACATATGTGAATCCATTTGTTATCTACACCTGCTGGAGTCAGCCTGCACCAACTTTACATCCCTATTTACATATAGAACAGCAGCCAACAATAATGTCTACTATAGATAAGGTATGGTGACATCTACAGTACTTGTAGATAAATGGTTATCTAACGTGAAATTGTTGGTTAAGCACATACACACAATTTTTATTGTTTTTATTCAGGATTCCATTAAAGATGACACATGTTTATCTTTGATCGAATCTGACACCCTCCGATATTTCAGCCAGTACCACCTTTCTTTTAAATGATTTTTTTCACGCGATTCCTCATTTCTCATCATTATGATGACACTCTCTCAACGCTATTTATTTTTTATTTCTAAATAACACCCAACGTGTAATTGATAAGTGAATTTTAATTCACTATAACATTTTTTTTTCTAATAACCTAACTTCGTTAAAGATTTCCGTTAGCACACAGTAAATGCTTAAAATGGCTGCAACTCTTTTTTATTGATTTGATTAAAGGAAAAGCTTTCGAGAAATCCCTTCTTCAGCTAACTAAAACCCGAAAGCTTTCTTTGATTAAAGAGTTACGGCGTTTTATTTTTTTTTTTTTTTTTTTTTTTGTAATTTGTCGAAATCCTGTAGCAATGAACAGTAAATGCTGTTGTGTTATAAGCAGGAAATTTCCCTTTAAACACCTTTTTTTTTTTAAGTTTGCACTACGCCTATAAGCAAACGAAATAAGTAAATAAGAATCCTTGATTTTTTCTGAAAAACCTTAAAGACCCCCAGATTTATTTAATCGTTGAAGTATATCTTGCTGTACATGCTGACAAGGGCCAACAGCCTGAAATGCCTACATGGAAAGCTTTTCTTGATTAATCAAGAAAGGCTATTTGACCAATATTCTTGAAATAATTAAACAATCAACGATTAGTTTATATTTATTCCGATAGATGGCGCAAGTCATCAGCAACTTTTTGTTGCACGATCAGATGTCTTTTTCTTGTTGAAAAAAATCGTTTTATAAGTAAGCATTTTGAATCTTTCGATGGGAACAAAACATTATAATGTATTATAACCTCTATGTAATGTTATATATACATGGAAGATGGTTCATGATGTGTTACATACACAATTCGATAAGACAATTGAGAAATTTGCATACTCTATAGGAATACATTGTTGCATATTGTTGTTTACCAAAAGATAGTATTATCTCCGATGTTATAATAAAGTTATCAAAAATATATAAAACATTTGTTATTGAGTGGCATCTCAATACGTTCCGGTTAAGCAGATTCTGATGTTGTAAAATAAAAGTTGCATATACAGAAGGGTGTGCAAAATATGTTTCTGGCATGGTTGTAAAAAACTGTCCTAATCATTTTTGTGACCTCTCAGGTTCAAATCCACGCTTAAAGCAACTATTTTAATATAAAAAAAAAAAGATTGTTACCATGTTGACAGTTTTGCAGTAGCCCAAAACCTTAACATAGTTCTCGTATATATATAAATTTTTAACAACTTATAAGCCCAAAAGTAGGTTCACGGCAGTTGTCAATCCAATTACTAATCATACTTACTATATTATATATATAT
>CP092878.1:3098686-3118920 GCA_030710605.1 Cordylochernes scorpioides | reverse complement strand
CATGGTGGATAGAAGTTATGTATTTGGACCTGGTCTTATTACCTTGTGTTTTAGGCCTGTTTAATGATGTGATCTTTGTCATTGCCTCTGATTGGTTGACTGCTATCCATTGCGAATAAAGTTATCCGATATGGTACTAAATAAATTTAACACCAACTTTTTATGTGCATAGTTTAACACATAAATTTCATTAATGATAAAGCACAATTTGGATTATAGATTAAAATAAAAGAAAATAAGACCTAATTGGATTAGGTCTTATTTTCTTTTACATGAATTTCAGTTTCACATCAAATACATCACATCATTGACTGATAAAGCACATTTTGGATTATAGATTATAATACAAGAAAATAAGACCTAATCCAAAATTTAATCTTGGATTAGGTCTTATCGTCTTGTATCACATCATTCACTGTATTGGTTCATCCATTGATGAGCTCTACTCAGCATCCTCAGCCACCATCAACAAGCTTATTGATACCCTGATTAGATTGTTTGAGTGGAGATAAGAAAGAACATCAATTATATAGACAACTTTACATTTTTTGCTTTGCTTGTTAGAATGATTCTTCCTTTTTCTATCTAAATAAACTTTTTCAACATTACAAGGTAATAAGACACCAAATAAATAAAGTGTGTGACGTTTCGGTAACAGCATTGTTACCATCTTCAGACAAAATAATTTTTTTTTCTCAATGTGAAAAAGAACACAAAAGTGGAATTGTACTGGGTTCAGGTGGATAAATTAAGAAAAAGGTCATCATCTGATTGTGCAACTAAAAGTTGCTGATGGCTTGCGCCATCTTTCAGAATAAATATCAACTAATTAATGATAAGGCACAATTTGGATTATAAACACAAGGTAATAAGACCAAATCCTAATAAATAAATTGTGTGTGACATTTCGGCAACAGCATTGTTACTATCTTCAATACTTTTGTCTGAAGATGGTAGCAACACTATTACCGAAACATCACACACTATTTATTTATTTGGGTCTTATTACCTTGTGTTTATATCAACAAATTTTTAATTATTCCAGAATTGGCCAAATACCCATTCTTGATTAATCAAGAAAAGCTAACTACGTACGTGTTTGAGGCTGTTGGCCCTCATCAGCGTGGTGCAAGCTGTATCTCAAGGACCAAAAAAAATTTGTCTTTGAGGCATCTTGACAAATCATGAAACTGGTATTTTGGTCGGAAGGGCATGAGAATGCCAATCAATGTGGAAAAATGTTACAAACATGAAATTGTACTGGGATTAGGTTGATAAATAAAGAAAAAAGGATCTTCATGATTTTATCATCAAAGAAAGGGTATTTGGATCATTTTGGAATAATTAAAAACCAACGAAGAGTTGATGTTTATTCTGATAGATGGTGCAAGCCATCATTCACTTTTAGTTGCATAGTTGCCGGTCCCAAGCCCGGATGAAAAAGGAGGAGGAGGAGCAGTAACAAGCTCGCTAAAAAACCTGGGCTCAGCTGATAGTACCCTGTAAGGGCTCCTAATCCAGGGATACAGGATGAGCAGCATTTGTACTCCATGTTAGGAGCGGCTGCACATGGAGTCTGTTCCTCATGTCAGAGGCGGCCATTTATTTTGGAGCTAAGTCGGCCTGCCACTGAGTAGTGCTCCCAGTCTTAATGACAAAGGCAGACGCATTCTACTTCATCCAGTGTGGAGATAAGAAAGAAGTTACATGATCAAATGTCTGTTTGACAACCATCATGATTGGGTGAAGTAGAATGAGTCTGCCTTTGTCATTAAGACTGGGAGCACTACTCAGTAGCAGGCCGACTTAGCTCCAAAAGAAATGGCCGCCTCTGACATGAGGAACAGACGCCATGTGCAGCCGCTCCTAACATGGAGTACAGACATCCTGTATCCCTGGATTAGGAGCCCTTACAGGGTACTATTAGCCGGGCCAGCTGAACCCAGGTTTTTTAGTTTTGAGAAATAAGAAAGAAGAATAAATGTCTTTTTTTCTTAATTACACACAATGTTCTTATCAACTTTTTTATATGGCTTGAAATATTCTAATAAATATTATGAAAAAATAGTTTTAAAATAATTATTATATTGCATTTAAAATTTTTAGGAATCATTATAATTGTGTGTTTATTTTTAGGAGGGGAGAGGGGTAAAAAGTAATATGAATTTTATAACAGAAAACAAGCAAACACTATTTATATAAATTTTATTTTATTAAAAAAAAAAAAACAAAGTTTATAAAGATTAATATTTTAAGATGAGTAAATTTGAAAAAAAATAACAAATTTATTTACATATTATGTTTAAATGAATAGCATAAGAAAAAAAAAATTCACAATAAATATTTACAAACAAAGATGAATTAAAAAAAAAAAAAGAAGAAACATGGCAATATGTTTATATTATAAATATGATTGTATAAATTACAAAATTTTCCTACCTCTTTTATTTAATTATTTTATTCATTGAGTTCAAGTCTGTTAAATTTATCCTGATCATAGAAGCTTGCTTTGACTACTCTCCCGCCAAAATATCTTCCATTTAAATCAATTAAAGCTTTAATTGCTGATTCAACTCTTTTAAACTCAATAAAAATCCTAACAGCTTCTTCTTCTGGTATTTCTTTAGAAGGAATTTCAAATATCAAACAACTTATAACTTCACCATATTTGCCGCATTCTTCTTTTGTTTCTGTTTCTAGATATTCATCTACTTCTCCAGGTCCAACCATATTCTTTAGAAGTACAACTTTTGATGGATTTTTCATCATTTCTGTTATTTTTTCTTGTGCTTGTTGGCTATTATGTGATGGGGAACCAGATTGAGCAGCTATATCTTTTTCATGGATAATTTTACCACCTCTCTTACTTGTTTTTTCAACTAATAAGGCTTGACTCATTCCTTGTTCTTGTTTTCCTAAGCCTTGACCTTCTTTATAGCCGTATTTAGCCATTATTCTTGCTGCTACTGATCCACTAGGCCCTGATTGGTAGGGTTGTGAATCCTTACGATCAGAACTTTCTGTTAAGAAAGCTGGTGGAGCAATTGCTACTCCTGTCGTTGATTTCTTTTTAGTTTCTTCTTCTTCTTCATAATCATCATCTACTAACCTTGGTTGTAATTCTCGCCTTTCAACTTTTACTTTTTTCTTGTCGTCTGATTTTAATTTTTTCTCTTTTTCTCGTCGTTCCCTTTGTATTTTTTCATAATCACTTGGCCAAAATGGATCGTATTCTTCTTTTATATCCCAATCACCTCCTAAAAGTGTTGCACCACCAGAGCTATCATGTGTAAAACCTACTACTGGTGGTGGAGGCATTTCATCTTGATCATCTCGCCTTGATTTTAAATCTAATACCGGAGTAAGTGTTGCACTTTTTCGCATTTGATCTCGCTTGGCCTGTGCCAAAGCGGTCTTCTTTAATTGCAATTGTGTTTGCAAAAGTTTAATTCCCGTTGACCACTCAACATCTTTATTTGTTTTGTCTTTAATATCTATATCTAAGCCATCGTATAACGACATTTTAATTTGAAATTTAAACAAATATCTCCCTTTATATCAAATATATCAATTGGGCTAAAGAAGCACTAAACAAGAACGTACAATAAAGGTAAACATATAGGACCGCAGCTTATTACGTTATAGGTCAAATTTGAATTTATTTGTTCTTTGATATTATTTTAAATTTTATATTGAAAAAATAAATATTTAGCAAAAACTAGATATAATTTAAAAATAGGAAACTTTTTTGTACACTCCAGGAACTAGGGTTATTAAAAGAAAAATACATTTTTATTACTCTATTTAAAATATTATTTTTAACTAGACAATCGAAAAAATAGAAAATAATTTTTGCTCCTTCCCGATAAAAAAAAAATCGAAATTAAAAACATTTTAAAATATTTCATTAACATGCTTAAATATTTATTTTCAAAATCTTTAATAAAAAACTCTTTAAAGGCCTCTGAAAAGACACAAGCAAAAAAGTAATGGTACACTTTCTTTTTTATTTAATAAATTTAGGAGCGTTTTGTATATTTGTATAAATAATGCTCGTTTTCTTCAGTACTGTTTGCAAATTTTTTGTGTGTAATTTCAATAGAAATTTGACACATTCCTTTGTTAGTTCTTCAGTCACATAATTACCCTTTAATTAGAAAGGCATATATTAGATCAAAATATCATTTATTTTACCAATATTTCAGTTGGCAGAGCGCCAACCTTTATAAAGGTGTTATAACATATTTAATGTGTGTCAACAACAAACTTTTGTTGTTTTAAAGCCAATATGTGTGCTTACAAGGAGAAAACCATCTTCAAGATTTTTTTAAAATTCCTTATACTATATAATGGATTTAGAAGAAGAAAATAGCAAAGTTTAATATATATCAGCAATTTCTAAAACCTAGGAAACGTATTAGGGATATTACACGCTAAAACAATCAACCATTAAATACAAATTAGCCATATCGTCCCTACAACTGCAAACTATCGAATGTGAAAAATTCATGTCATGGTCTCTTCATTTCTCCCTCCTTCAATGCTTTCCTCTACTGAGGGTAGGCCACATGGTCTCTTCATTTCTCTCTCCTTCAAAATTGAATTTTTCACATTCGATAGTTTGCAGTTGTAGGGACGATATCCTGACCACTAACATAAGCGTTTTATAGACGGCAGAGCGCCATCTAGTGGAACAGAAATCAACTAAACATTGATTTAACCTTTTCCTTGATATTTGGCCAACCCATTTTCATAATAAATCAAGAAAAGCCAACCAAGAACGCGTTTGGGCTGTTGGCCCTCGTCAGCGTGGTGCAGGCTGTTTAGTTGATTTTTGTTCCACTAGATGGCGCTCTGCCATTTATGAAACGCTTAGGTTAGTGGGCAGGATATGCCTAATTTGTTTTGAATATATATACATATATCCATATACCATATGTAGTTCATATTATCGTGTGCCATTCCTCTTATGCAAATTCGCCATAGCATATTTTATTTGATAATTTATCACTATGTTTAAGAAATTAATGAAAAGCTTGTCAAAAGGCTTCCATTTTTCTTTTCAATTAAAAAATTGCGACATTACCTTTTATATTTTTATTATCAAAGCTCCTAAAAACTATAACCTTAACATATATCGATCTCGCAAAATTCTATTTGCATATTCATTTGAAAGTATAAAACATGGCACATGCTGTTGTTCTATGGTATCTCGACCTATGTACTTCTTGATTACTGATCTATGTATTTTTGTTCCAGATGGCTACACTCTTTGAATATGGACATCTGTTGAAGCTACCAAGACCTGTCTGAAGATACTTGGTAAACTGGTGAACACCAAGAAAACCAAGATACATCACTAAGCATCAGGATAGACTGGGTAGTGGATGATCTATGGATACATTCCTAGAGAACATGAATTACCCTTAGGTTACTTTTGGTTTTTGTCTGCAGCACACATGCTGCGGGTCTATGATGGCCTGACAAAATTTACTATTCGTGAGGTTACACACAAAAAGTACTAAGGCCTAATACACCGAAACGTGTACATACAACATCGAAAGATGAGAAAGGATGAAGTTAAAAAGACTTGATAAATTCTATCAGAACAGGTACTTATATTTTATTTCAGCGTTAAGGGGTGTGGAGGTAGTTGAGGAGATCACCAGACATAAACCAAACACAGAGAACTTTTTTTGGAGCTTTTCTACATATCTTTCGGGAACAAGATCTACGTATCACTCCTTTGAACCCCTTTTATCTACAAAACATGGCTACATTCGTTAAAAGAGAATCCGTGGGAGATCAATTCGCTAATCAATTTAAAATTTTCACAGATAACTCAAAGGTTCTAAAATTATTATGGTTGTCACAAATAATATGACAGGCTCTCTTTACATATCTGAGATGATTCTGACACATTCAGTCTGATCATCCTGAATAGACCGTGGCTCCAGTTGGTGGCTCATCAGTAATGGCCATCTTGTCTCTTATTTATTCTGTTTTTAACCTTATATAATCATATATGGACGTTGTAATAAATCAATCTCAATCTCTTAGAGAGAGAGAGAGATTTGAGATTTAAAAATATTTTATTGACCTCATACACAAGTCAATGGTGGTAATATATAATAATTATAAAAAGAGGGATAAAATAAAAGAGTAAAATATATACAGTTATAATATGATGCACTAGCGCGCCATCTGTTATCAAAATTCGAAACTATTTTAAAGGCGTAAGATTCTTTTTGATATTAAACAATTTCTACTGCCCTTACAGGCCCTCTCATTAATTTTTTCCATTGCAGTAAGGGCAGTAGAGGTTGTTTAATATCAAAAAGAATCTTACGCCTTTAAAATAGTTTCGAATTTTGATATACAGTTATGTACAGTCGAGGAGATTCCCCCAACGACGGAGAGTCCTCCTCCAGACAGTAAGTCACGTTCTCCCCTCATCTCAAGGTTCAGAAAGAACCTGTGAATTGATGACTTGGCAGACGTGAAGATGGCGAGGATGTCTTCCAGCCATTGACCGAAGAGCCAGTAGCCCTGCAGGTCGGGTGGTTGCTGTATGATGTTGAAGGCCTCCCGTATGAGGGGCCTGATGGAGAGAGAGAGAGAGAGATTGAAACTACTTTATTAAAAAGTCCATATAAGGTTAAACAGGTTTAAATACAAAATGAATCTATATCTGAATAAACAATATTATATATATATATAAATAGATAAATAAATGTATAAATATAAAATTTATAAATATATACATATAAAAATACAGTAGAACCTCCCTGTAAAGGACAACACCTAATTGCAGAGCCAAAGTATCCTTTAGGGAGAGTTGTTTTCTTACCGGAGAGTTGCTAAATAGTAAAAATGGTAATTTTGCAAATGAAAACTGTCCTTTATAGAGAGGTGTCCACTAGCAGGGTTCTATATATAGGGAGGTTCTACTGTATATACAAAATCTTCGTTGGTGGCGCCCATCGTGGGAAAGACTCCGCCATCGATGGACTGCGAGAGTTATTTCCCACAGAGTGGGCAGGTCGATGTGATGGCTGGCATTACCCAACTCAAGACCAAGATGGTACTTGTAGATGGTAGCCTTCGCTACATTTGTCCCTTACATAGCCCCGGGAGAGAAGTCTCTCATCCAGAAGGCTTTCTACATCACCAAGCGGCCACCATATCTACAGTACTACTGATTCTTACATACAAAGAACTTCTTGTAGAACGACATTTGAAAATGAAACCGCATGTGTTTCTTTTGAACGATAAAATCGAAATTTATTTTAAGGAGAAATAACGATTATTTCTAACCTTAGGGATGAATTTTCAAATATCGTTCTACAATTATAAACCGCATTATATTGTATTATAAAGAACTTGTCGATGCCATATTCCTGTTTGTCAACCAAGACATCCATCTATAAGTTTTTTTCCTTTCCTTAAGGTGAGAGGAGTTCACAACGACTCTCTGATTGTCTGGAGAACGATTCTTCGTCATTTAGAAAGTAGTCTCCTCGATTGTATACATTTTTTTAGATGATAAAAAACATATATTGGATTGGAATAGAATTATTTATTTGCCATTATTCAGAAAACCGAATTATTTTTTTTTTGAAGGAGATAGAGGTTGTTCACACTTGGTTATCTCGTGTGTCTTCAATAAAGGTCACTGTAATATCTTTCAGAGTTATTGTCTGAATCCCGATATACATGCTAAAAGATAAAACTTCCTTATGTTTTGTCCATGAGTGTATATTGGTTATCTCGTGTGTCTTCAATAAAGGTCACTGTAATATCTTTCAGAGTTATTGTCTGAATCCCGATATACATGCTAAAAGATAAAACTTCCTTATGTTTTGTCCATGAGTGTATATTGGTTATCTCGTGTGTCTTCAATAAAGGTCATTGTAATATCTTTCAGAGTTATTGTCTGAATCCCGATATACATGATAAAAGATACAACTTCCTTAAGTTTTGTCCATGAGTGTATTTGACTTTTTATGATCTAATGATTTTAATTATGAATTGTACTATTTTCAAAACAAATTTAACCAGTTTTGGTTCTGACGCTCTTTTCACTTAGCAATTTTTTAAATACAAATGAAATAAATACGTTGACAAAGGTTGGTGTTTAGCCAACCGAAATCAATTGGGAAATGAATTCTTTTTAATACAATCCAATATATGCCTTTTTATTATCTAAATATTTAATTATGGATTGCTCTATTTAAAAAATAGTTGCTTTGGTTTATTTAAAACTTTTTTGCATAATGTCTCTTAGAATTGTATGTATTTACATATTGTACTGGTTGATGGCTTGGGTTATACCAGCACAACATGGACTAGGTACAACGCCTTTCTTTATTTGTATAAACAAAGATATACATTGATAATACAGAGATTATTATATTATATAAACTGAGGCGAAACCGATGGAAGGGTTCACAACTGATGAGCCAGGCCCCTTCCATTAATTAATCAATGCAGTAAGGGGCAGTAGAAAATTTGTTTTATTTAAAAAAAGAATCATACACATCAAAAATATATAAAATTTCTGAAAATAGATAGCGTGAGCTAATGCATTATTGCTATTACAGATTGTGATATAAATATATATGTAAAAAAGATACATATATTGTATTTATAATTATTTTATTGTTCCAATATTTCGAGGGCAACTCGCCTCTCTTTATCGAGGATGTTTGTGTTTTTCACTAAAACATGCGAGCACGCGTACACCACTCTCGTTCTACAAGGCCAATCTACTTATATAATTGCCTTATTCTGTCTGTGTGAAGTTCACTGTGTGAAGTTCACGGATAGATTTTAGTCATCAACGCGCGCATCATCATTATGATCATTATCATTATATAATGATAATAATTATTAATCTACTTATATAATTGCCTTATTCTGTCTGTGTGAAGTTCACTGTGTGAAGTTCACGGATAGATTTTAGTCATCAACGCGCGCATCATCATTATGATCATTATCATTAGATAATGATAATAATAATTATTATTAATCTACTTATATAATTGCCTTCAGTGTTGGGCATTAAAAAATATTTTTCAATTAAATTGAAGTGCAATTAACAATTAATTAATTGTTAATTAGAAAAGTGCAATTAACAATTAATTAATTGTTAATTGTATGAATCTAACGCTCTCCTAACTGAGCTATTTCGGCTTATTTAACATATACACAACATATTTTAACAGTATATAAAGTAGAATCTGGAAAAACTCTTAGTGAAAATTTCAGGTCTCTATCCCGAATATCCGTCGTGTTATTTGCAAATTTGCTCTTTCGCTCGCGCCTCTAGCGGTGAAAATGAGGGGTAATACCAGCTGACCTAATGTACATGTAAAGTTTGGAGCGGGACGTTTCACAAGAGTGACATCCACGGCTCCAATTTATAATTGTAACGAATAGTATTTGAATAAAACATTTAATCGGGTAAAAGCCGGGCGTTGCCCGGGTCATTCGGCTAGTGAAAGATATATGTCCAATATAGCAATTGTATTATCATTAATAAGGTCAAATATAGATCTTAAATTGCTCTAAACCAATCAAATCTAACAGGGAGACCATTATGTAAGGTAAGTGGCTCAATTTAGGAGTTCTTTTGGTATTAATAGGCACAATTACTGATTTTTTATTTCCTTCTCTCTGCCATTTTCTATCTTGTTCACTTTTATTATTGGTCATTATATTATTTTTATTAAGATTTTTATATCATAGAAAGGAAAGCCATCTCCTCGGATGGAAACTGCTGGTAAACACCTGACATCATCTGGGAGCTCTCTAGATGCAGCCCAGAAATAAACATTGAACTTTTTTATTTATCCTTAGTACAAGTGGTATAGGCCATGATAGTCATGGTGGGTAGTTAGCGACTGCTTTTACTGTAAGTGTATTACATATCTACACATATAGAAAGTAGATATTATAATTGTAAATAGATAATAATGATTGAAATATAAATTCATTTAATCACGGATTCTTTCTTATTAATCACAAACTTCTACTGTCCTTACTGCGATGAAAAAACTATATTGGGAGGGCTTGGCTCATCAGAACTCTAATACTGTATTGGAATATAGTAATAGTAGAATACCCAATCGTCTCCAATACAGTATTAGAGCTCTGAGAGCGGTTTGGTAGATTAAATTGGCGAAACCGCTGGGAGGGTTAACCACTGATGAGCCAAGCCCTCCCAATATATTTTCATCGCAGTAAGGACAGTAGAAGTTTGTGATCTGTATGTAAAAGAAAGAATTAATGTTTTAATGCTCTTATTTCAATGTATATAGATGGCGGGTTATTGCTTAATAGGTAATAATGCTATTACGGATTTTTAAAAGGATATTTGCAACATGTTTGAGTAGTTCATAGAGTGATTTTTTTTTTTGGTATAACGACACAAGCTTTCGTGTGCTAGCTCTTTATCATTATGTTTATATATAGAGTGTGCGAATTTTTTGTGAACATTGGCCTGATGATGAGCGAATGGTTGAAAGCTCGCTGTTAAATAAAATGTTATGTAAATAATTCTCTTTACTCTCTACACCTAATGTTTTATTGATAATAAGTTTATTAGTAAGACCACCCCTCAAAACAATTCAAAGTTCTTTGATTCATGAATTCTTTTATTTTTAACCATTTTAATCTTTCGGAAAAATTATTTTTTTCACAAATAAATGTAAGATATATGCAAAGGATTTTAGAAAGATTAATTTCATATTTCTATTTTTCTTTAAAATCGTCTGTATCTCGTGTTTATTTGTGAAAAAGAGAAATTTCCCCCGAAAGCTTATAAGGAATAAGTGAATTAAAGAATTTGGTTTTGGTTTCACACGGATTCGTTATCTATCTAAGGTTTATATGTAAATAAGAAAATATATAAATATAGCGACACCTTTCTATAGATTTACTAAGTCTTGAAATGAGAAACAAACTTATGTGTTGTGTTCATTAATCTTGTTGAAAAAACTTTACTATATATTTTTTTATTCATGTGTTTATATATATGGTACAAGTACCGAAAGTGGCACCTCTCCCTTTAAAATGCATTTATACATTATATTTTAAACTTATAATTAGGTTATATCTGTATTATTTTAAAAAAGTTTATAATTGTCAAATAAAATCAATTTAATACCTTAAGAATAGTTGTTTATTCATTTTTAAACACTTTAAACACACTTTAGACACAAACTGACATATGCCAGGTTAGTTGTTGTCCTCAGCATTTCAGCTACAGCGGTTCCAGGCGGCTACATTTCTTGGACTGCCCTCTTTCAACAGCACTGCTCTGTTGAATCTACCAAGACAGGTCTGGAAACACTTGGTGAACTGGTTCACTAAGGCTACCAAGACTTAAACTGCAGGACAGCCTTGGTAGTTGGCGATCTATGGATACACTCCATGTTACCTAGTTGTTACTACTATATGTATGCCATAGATAAATAAATTCATGGTTTTTCACACTTACACCCTCTTTCTTTACATGTGGAAAGATTGACAATTTCTCAGATTCCACCCTTTAATGCAGCATATATAAGCAGAATGATCCAATACAGTATTAGGAGCTCTAAACCGAGATATCTATTTTTTAAAACACATTTATTATTTATATTCTTTTTTATTTAAAAAATCGCCAAAAATTAAACAGCATAGATTTTAGGTGATATAGTACGCCGTTTTACCACCAGAGGCGCTACAATCGAGCTGAATAGGTACCACATAATGGGCTTTTTAAATTGTTGAATAAAAATCGACGTATATATTTTACATATTTACATATTGTCAATTATGTATTTATTGAGTATAACAAAGAATTAAGAAATATTAGATGAGATTTAAGGTGTTAAAAGACTAAGAAATAGGGACAAAAAGAGGGCGAGAAAAATAATTGTCAGAATCAAATGAAAAGTACACGAGGAGAAAGAGCGTAAAAAGTAGATAAAGAAAGGTTTCCTAAAGAAAGGGAAAAACGAAGGAAAACCCTCAAAAATGAACGGAAAGGCGAGAAAATGGAAAAACAAAATTGAAAGTTGAGAAAAAGTCACTTCTGGCGATCCTGGCGCAGGCCATCAAAGACGCTTTTTCTAAATTTTTAAAAACAATTTTTTTTTGTTCTTTTATTTTTCGTATACATTTTAAAGCATTTTACAACATGGAAAAAAATTCTTTTTGGATTTAAGAAAATGACAGAAAATGCCAACAATTCATTCATCTTGGTACTGGAAATAAGGGGCTTGTTGTAGAAATTCTGATTTGCATAGAGGAGGACTCCTTGTCGATGGGAGGAACCTCTACAAATTTACATATCTCCCATTTCTTAAGCCCCGAGTAAGGTGAATTTTCCCAAAGTCGTCGATCTGACAAATTTGTCTTTTATTGGACCCTGGTCATCTCTTTGTATATTTGCTCCTAATAGGTGCAAATATGCTTCTAATCTCTCCCAATAAGAGAATTACCTCAATTACATATCTCCTATTCCTATTCAGCGAAACCACCACTATTTGCATATTCCTCAATCTCCAGTATATGCTGAGTTGTGATATATAGTGTGCCAACCATATTCTTTCTAACAAAAATAATCACAAGAATAACTAAAACATTTGCCAAAAGATATTTTAGGTGTATATTTAGTACACCATTTTGCCACCAGAGGCGCTACTATCGAGCTCAACAGGTACTCTTTTGGGCTTTTTCATTTGTTAAATATCTATGTGTACATTTCCCACATTTACATAGTGTTCATTATGTAAATACTGCACATTTAATAGGGAATTAGTAAATATTGGAGATTTAAGTTGTTTAAAGACTAAGAAATATGGAACAAAAAGAGGGAGAGAAAAATAATTGTCAGAATAAAATGAAAAGTACACGAGGAGAAAGAGCGTAAAAAGTAGATAAAGAAAGATTTAACAAAGAAAAGGAAAATCGAAGGAAAAGCCTCAAAAATTAGCGGAAAGGCGAGAAAATGGAAAAACAAAATTGAAAGTTGAGAAAAAGTCACTTCTGGCATTCCTGGCGCAGGCCATCAAAGACGCATTTTCAAAAATTTTAAAAACAGATTTTTTTTGTTCTTTTTTATTTTTTAAAATTTTTATATAAATTTGAAGGTATTTTATCTTCATAAAAATGCATTCTTTTTTGGGTTTTAATAAATTGGGTTTAAATAACAATTTTAAAGTGTTTATATCGCATATACAATTAGGATTTGATTTGCATATCACATTTGCATAGTTCCACAATAGCATATTTCTGAGGTTTCCCAAACCCCACAGATGTGCGGCGGGATACTTATGTACTGGAGAACTCTGGCCTCTTGGCGAGGTCCAGAAATGGGAACATGTTTATTATGGTAATTACTAATGCTATATTAATTAGGTTTATATATATAAAACAAAAACGATGTTCCAAGTCAAGAGGTTTATATGTAAATAAGAAAATGAAATCCTTCTTCTTACTAGCTGTTAAACAGACTCAAATATTGTGCCCCTCTTGTTGGAAAATAAAATTGTTATTATCACGTGTTCATTTATAAATATTATAAATAAATTTACCCCAAAAGATGTTTCCCTCAATTAAAAGATACAAATATACTTTAAATATATAGTACGCCGTTTTACCACCAGAGGCGCTGCAATCGAGCTGAATTGGTACCACATAATGGGCTTTCAAATTGTTAAATAAAGTCGATGCATATATTTTACACATTTGCATATTGTCAATTATGTAATTATTGAGTATAACATAGAAAAAAAAAATTGAGACATATTAGAGGAGATTAAGGATGTTTAAAGAGTAAGAAATATGGAACAAAAAGAGGGAAAGAAAAATAATTGTCGGAATAAAATGAAAAGTACACGAGAAGAAAGAGCGTAAAAAGTAGATAAAGAAAGGTTTAACAAAGAAAGGGAAAATCGAAGGAAAAGCCTCAAAAATGAACGGAAAGGCGAGAAAATAGAAAAACAAAATTGAAAGTTGAGAAAAAGTCGCTTCTGGCATTCCTCGCGCAGGCCTTCAAAAATTTTAAAATTCAAAATTTAAAAATTTTAAAAACGGATTATTTTGTTTTAATTTTCATATAAATTTGAACGTATTCTCACTTCATTAAAAGGCTTTTTTTTTGTTTTCAAGAATTGACCCTAAATATAAATTATAAGATTTTTATACCATATATGTAATTAGGATTTTATATGCATAAATCACAATAGCATATTTCCCGAGTTCTTTCCATACCCCACAGTCGTGTGTGAGTGTTAAATAAAGAGAAAAACACATTGATAAAATAAGAAACATTTTATTAAGAAATTACATAGGTACAACATGGCGCTATGAGTGTAAAGATATCAAAATATATACAGCCATTAGTTTTAAAGGGAGAGGTGTCTCTTTTGGTACAAATACAGCTGTGTAAGACACAGAAACACAAAACATATTAGCATATAATTAAGCCCTCTTTCAAAGTATATTTTACACTTTATGCAATTTAAAATTTAAAAAATATTGATACACGGGGATTATATAGTTACAAATATTCACATGCACAACACAAACCTAAATATAGTACATGTAAAAAAACCTATGATTTTTGTGAAGTAAAAAAAAAAGATAAAAAATAATTAAAATAAACAGCAGTACTGATGGTAAAAATATAGATTTGTATCTGAAATATTCTTCTAATTATAAATATGCTCATACCTTTCTAAGTTTTAATTTTAAAGGTTTATAAAATAAAATATGTAAATAAGTATGCACGTTTAAAATAATTTATAATTTTGAATGTAGATGGCGCCCTTATATCGCATAAAAAAAATACGTAATGTAATAACCGAGCAAATTAAACCAATTTTAGTAGTTCACCATTTTGACACCAGAGGCGCTACGATCAGGCTGAATAGGTGCCTATAAGACAACCGTTTACACTCATGGAGAAAACTTAAGGAAGTTTTACCTTTTACAGTGAACTTTATTGAAGACACACGAGATAACCAAGTGTGAACAACCTCTGTCTCCTTTAAAAAAGAAGAATAAAAAAAAAAAAAAACGACCGACGTATTAAATACTTTCCACTTCTATAAGTTTTGTCCACGAGTGTAAATATTTATATTTTTTTTGACCCTTGACTATTAAATATTTTCTCTATGTAGACCTTTCTTATTAATGGCATTTAGAAAATTTTTAGAATATCATGTTTAAAAAAGATAGAAAATATTTAAAGAAGGGAAAGAAAAAATAACAAAATTGAAGGTTAACAAAAAGGCTGTTATACAGTCAGGTGGCGACGTTCTGTGAGATTTCTAAATACAAAGGTTTTTGTAGTGAAATCCTTCCTCATACCTAACTTGCATATCTCCCTTTTTTACCTCTTCATTCATGTAAAAAAACATTAATTTCTGATTGGCTCACGATCAGTGAGGGGAAACCCGCCAATGAATGAGCTCTGCCATTGGTTGAAAGGTGTTGATATAAACACGGCATGTAAATTTCACCAGTGACTCCACGTCCCAACTGTTGTATGTAAGTATGTAAATAAGGAAGAGACCACACAAGTTTTAATAAGAAGAAATATTTTATTGAGAAGAATGAGAAGGCAAATATAGCAAAGAGAGAGAGAAATGTTATTGCATGGTAACAAGGCGCTACTGTGGCGTAACATATATTACACCGTATTTGCATATTACTACTTAAAATAGTTACGATTGGAGCTGTTGAGAGATACATGTGTGAGAATTGCACATTTGGGTGTTTAACACACGTGGGAACGAGTGTGTCCTGAGTATGTCCCATCCACCCATAATCCACATTGCGCCATCTGTCGGAATAAATATCAACTAAAATTTCACATAAATATCACACAATAAAAATCACACAGCAATTTAAAAGTTATCTAATTTTTTTTACTATATATACTTAATGTTAACTCTGACTTTAAATTGCATAGATAAACATATAGATGAGATTTGTGTAGTACTTCAGTGGAACACACATCTCTTACATTTTCTAATTCCCTTTGAATAAAATGAATAAATAAACGTTTTTTGCTACTTTGCGACCTTCTTTAGGCGTCCTATCTGAACACCTTGGGCAGCCCTGTAGAACTTCCTTATTTATACTTGTTAGGAATAATTATCTCCAATTCACATAAATGATCAGAAAATCCCTGTTTAGGTCTTTAGACGAATTCAACCCACTCCAATAGACAATGTACACAACAGGGATAACTGTCCAATTCTCACACATACATATCTCCCACATATATGTAAATTAGGTTTATGCACATAATTTGAAAAAAAAAACAATTATATATAGAAACTATGTAAACATTCTATATAGATACAAAATACACAGAACTCCAAATATTTGAACTTTTTTTTGGGGGGGTGTGAAGACAAGTGTGTATTCGGCTAAGAGGAAAAGTAATTGTAACCAAAGTTCTACTCATTATAAATTAACACATTAGTAAATTAAAGCTTGTACCAACAAAGTATATATGCAAATTAAGACAAAGATAATCTCGGTTTTCACTATAGAAGAACAAACACAAGTCAGGGAGAAGAACTTATTTACATAAGAGGATGGTCGTACAAGCTTTCGACCAAGACATCTTTCTAAGGATACGATCGTTTTCTCACACATGTGTATATAAAGAAGCTCTTCTCCCCCCGACCTGTGTTTATTGCCATATATACAAACTGTTATAGTGACGGATATTTTTTTTCCTGGGAAAAATTTGATCGATAAAAAGAATGGCTACCTCTCCCTTCAAAATAGAAACTAAAACTAAGCGCCATCTATTAACCGTCTCGGCAAACTAACGGACTCGGATCAGTGCCAAAACACCAGCCTTACAAAGATGGTTAGTAGATGGCGGATAGATTTGACGTCTATTTTGAAGGGAGAGCTGTCCTTTCTTTTTACATAATTATATAGATTCACCCCCCCAAAAAAAAATATTTAAACCTCCACTTAACTTTTTATAAAATGCGTTTTTTATATAGTTAGGTAATGATTAAAAAAGTGTTATCTGATTAAGAGATAATGGAATAAAGTCTGACAAGATTGGTCTATGTAACAAAAGATTCCATGTTGTGGAAAAGCCAAGACATATTTACATACTGGTAAAGTATGCTGATTAGAAGGAAGGAGAGAGAAAAAGTTGGTGCTGAGAGATATTAAAAATTGTTAAAAACTTTAGTTAAAATTTAATCAAATGTGCATAGTTTTGTTCCAAACCAAAACAAACTCAGGAATATCAACATAGACCTCGTTGTTGTAAAACGATTTGCATAACCAAATTATAGCTACAGTAGAATTACCTCTTTAATTCGGGTGATTTCAGAACATCAGAAATACTCAATAGTAAAGTATAGGAATTAAGAAACATATATTTTTTTGTCAATTTTGAATAATAATTAAAAAACAACTGTTTTATAATTTTAAATTCTAATGAAATACATACTTTGAATTTATTTTTATACCCTTTAAAACTTTTAAATGAAAAATTTATAGTTTTTTAAAAAGAAAATAATGATTCTTTTGAATACGATTCTTTTTAAACATTGTGTGAGGATGTGAAACCCCATGTACAAAAAATTTGAATTCGTGAAAAATTTAGAATTAACAAAACACGAATTAAAGAGGTAGCTCTGTAAATTCAGATGGGAGAATTATACCACAACACCAGTTTTAAAGGGAGAGGTGCCCTTTTTTGGTACGTGAATATCATCCTCCCACAAAATATTATATTTGAAGTAAACGAAAAAATTGCGCTACAAATTATAAAAATATTATATATAATATGTAAATATGTATTAAATTATATTTACCCTACACATTAAAATTTGAATAAAACTTCATAAAATATATATTAGATTATCTGTTTTCATACCTAATAACTTTGAACATCTTCCATTAAAAATTTCAATAGGAGAATCCATAGAAAAAACAAATTAAACTAATTATAAATTGACTGAATTATTGCGAACCCTACTGTATATATGCATACACACATACATATATGCATATACACACATACATATATGCATATTCACACATACAAACATATATGCATATATGTGATAGAGAGAAGGTGAGCCTATTTACATATGTGTTCACCAATGTGGCGGTGTAAAGCGTACATAGAAAGAGTTCATAGAAAAAGTAAGGATAGAGTACACATCACATCTACCTCTAACACATAAAAGTAAAACAATAGGGGAATATACAACATAAAAAACCTATACATTTTTTTAAAAGTCAACGTTTTTTTGTAGGAATTCTTGGCTGGGAAACCAAAAATTAGTCCCAAATAACTGTACTATACCAACTTCATATAAAATACGTGTTCTTCATCAGTTTTCTATATGTGGAGATAGACAATGTTACACCTAGAAGGAACTGGGCATCAATGTACAGCTGCTACAAAGATCAAATGTTTAAAAAAATGGGGAGAACTTAAACTTAACTGCATACTTTCAGACGATTTGCATCCAAACTGTAACCATCCTTATACGCCACAAGAAGTTCATGTGACCCAAATTATGTCTTTTATAATTCTTCAACTCCGTCTGGATGTAACACTTTCCATTTCCACTTGGGTATATGCAATTATGGAGACTATAGATATGCAGATTTAACAAATATGTAATTAAAATGTCACAATTTGCATAGAAACATAAAATTAGGTTAAATGGGACTAGAATTTGCCTTCCCAGCGAGAATTGGTAGAAATAAACTAAACTCTAAACAGACATCTACATATGGATAAACCACATACTTGAATTTAAAAAAAAAGGTATATAAAAAGACATGTGTATACAATTTGTACTTTGGAATATAAGGTTGAAGTACTGTACTGAGTAGAAGCAAAGAATACTTTGTTAAGATTGTTGTTAGCTACTTCTCTATACAACAAGATGGTAAAACTTGGATAAACGTACTTATATGCAAACACAATATGCAAATAGAGGGATACATTTCTTCGACTACTGAAATTTTCTTCAGGAGAAATCTTTGTGGATTTATTGTCGGCTCCATACACACAAGGATTAAATACTAAATAAAATTTTAATCTGACCTATTTGCATATACACAGAAGATAATTTTAAATGATCAATAAATCCTATATTTACATATTTTAAAATTGAAATATAAATTTGTGTGTTTTTTTTTTCTGTGCTCTATCCTCTAATCTTATGCCCATAGTTTGCATAAATACCTTCACCAAGAATTCCTTTACAGTACCTGCTATATAAGCAGAACAGCCCAATACATTAGTATATTGGTCTGGTAGGTTAAACTGGCGAAACCGCTGGGAGGGTTCGTCACTCATGAGCCAGTACTTCCAACATTTTTCCAACACAGTAATGACAGTGAGAAGCCGTTTTATTATTGTAAAAAAATAAAAATAAAATCGCCCTAAACAGAACATCATTAAATGTATATAGATTTCCCCCTGAAGAAGACAACAGTAGTGGTTGAAAGAGAAATATACATTACAATTGATAAATCAAATATATATACGGGGAATAAGAAGGGATTAAAAATGCGTAAATGACACATGGAGACTCCAGGTCAGAGAGGAATATGTAACAAGGGAGAAGCACCAAGGGGAATATGAATGGAGAACTTGGCACGGCTTGGGGAGAAGTACAAAGCTACACGAATATGAAGTGGAAAAAGTTGGAGAAAGAGATAAAGAGAGAAAAGTACAAGTTTTTTAATGATTATATACTTTTACTTAACGCGTGCGTGGAAAAAAAATGTATTTGATGTGTCCTAGTTGCATAAGTACACTGAGCCAATATGCAAAATTGTCTCAATTTTTTTTTTCTTAGAGGAAATATTTTTACTTTTTGCGATTTATTATTATTTAATAATATGAAAGTGCAAAAATATTCTTTTAAGAGGAGCAATGATATTGAATTTTCCCACATATTTGGAATATATTTAGCGAAAAAAACGATGTTTACATATATACCTTCCCTTTTTACATATCGTCCGAAGGGAAGGTAAAACTTCAATAAGGGGCTTTAAGACTACCCGCCGTTTATCTAGATCTGTTCGTAGGACGAGAATTCCTCTATCTATAGATGTCAAAATTCTGTCGTGTTGGTTGTCAGCGTGAAGTGAAAGCGTCCGGGTCAAATCCCGACAACCCAAAATCCCAACAAATTAGAGAAAAAATCATTCACTTATATTACAAT
>CP092878.1:3001474-3098586 GCA_030710605.1 Cordylochernes scorpioides | reverse complement strand
CGGCTAGGCTGTGCACCCAGAAGCTCGCCTGCAGATTCTCTGCCACCACCCTCCGGCAGAAGGCGGCGAGGGCCGCGGCGTCAGCGATGGCGGAGCGCGTAGGGCGGACGATGGAGATGTCGCCTACGTCCAGGACTCTGGCGCTGACCCAGCGCGCGGGGGCCAGAAGGTTCGGTAGGCGGAGGAACCGGCAGCCGTCGATGATGGGTAGATTCTTGAGCTGGTTGGTCGGGAGTTTGTAGTTTGTTGTGTCTTGTGTGTTTGGTGTGGTTTGTTGTGTCCTGTATGTGGTAGTATTTGGTCTGGTTTATTGTGTGTGTGGTAGTGTTTGATGTGTTTGTGGTATTGTGAATGACGTGTTTTGATATTTTTCGTGTGGGTTCAGTGTGTCTTGGGCGACATGTGCTGCCTCTATGTGAAGGTTTGATGTATTCCATGTTGATATATAGTTTGGGATATGTAACATGTTACCACATATATATGCAGTCATATATACCGTGATGCATTAGCATCTATCTTCATAAAGTTTAACTATTTTTGACGCGCGTGATTCTTTTTAAAATAAAACAATTTTCTCTACTGCCCTTACTATACTGATGTGTGGTGAACCCTCCCAGCGGTTTCGCCAGTTTGAAATATAGCTTTCTGTGTTTTGTAAATGCGATGTATATTTGTTACGTCTGTTCATATATCTCCATTTGCATATATCTCCAGGCATCACATTGTAATCAGCACTTTGTTTCTTAGCGCCTAAATAACTGTATGTTATTGCTTCTTCGTATATCGAATTATAGAAAAACCTTGTTTTAACGTTTATTAAACGAATCAAATTGTAGTAATCTCCCTTCCTGAATCTCAACCATTGAACGTGTTCCCAGGGTAGTTGTGTATCCAGGTTCTGGATGATCCAGAAGATGACCATCTCTACATGGGTGAGTGACTCTCCAATAATCACCCACTTTTTTAGACGGTAAAAACATGGCGAAGGAAGACGAGTTTAACAACATAGTGTCGTTTCTATCTTGCCTGTTGAAGGGCTTTTGCCCGAAAGCTTGCTCTAATGCATCAATAAAAGAAACTCGTCTTCCTTCGCCATGTTTTTATCGTCTAAATTCAATCCAGAGGAAGAATTCTCTATCTATAATCAGCCACTTTGTTCTAATTAAATTCTAGCTAATAATTATCGTTTAGTCGTGCTGACGCCATCAATAGATACATTAAGATACCTAACGACACATTTTATACGCTACAATATGTAAATGTTTCAGTGTATTTACATATTTACATGGTTGTGGTGCGGGAATCTTGAGTTTCGGAATGTTCTTTCTTCTAAAATGGCCACGGTTTTCTTCATTTATTTTGTTCCGACTACATATTAGATTTACTCACATCTGTCATTTTAATTATATTTGAATAATTAAAGAAAAAGAAACGGTTTTGATTCCCCTTGATGTAAAAGTAAAGCCTTCACCATACTGACGAGGACCAACAGCCCGAAACGCGTTCGTGGTTAGCTTTTCTTGATTTATCAAGAAATTGGATTGGTCAAATTATAAATAACAAGCCTATATAAGTGTTTAGTAGATATTTGTTCCACTAGATGACACTCTGCAATCTAAAATGCTCATTGGAGTGGTCAGGATATGCCTTTTTCATTTTTAATACACCTATCCCCCGATTTACACGGTAGATACGTTCCTGAGAAAAACGTGTAAATCGGGGGATAGGTGTATATTAAACTGTCAAATCTGAATAGGTGTTCGCCCCCTCATGAATCAGAGCCTCCCAATATTCTTTTCAACATAGGTAGTATAGAGTAGAATATCGCATTTTAGTATAGTGCGATAAAAACAAAAAAAAAAACTTATTTGGAAAACCGTGTAAAAGCGAAAACGTGTAAAACAAGTACCGTGTAAATCGGGGGTTAGGTGTAATTTAAAACGTGCAATTTTTTTTCTCTTCTTTTCAGTTTTCTTCCAACACCGTTACCGAATGGATTCAGATCGTAAATTCAGTAAGTAATATGAAAGCCGTTTATCCGAATTTTTACCGGATTTTAATTTCTTATTTTAACCATACATCTTCAGAGGTATTTATTCCTTTCACCAAATCACCAATGGCACAGACCATTGAAACAAATAGAAGAATCACAAAGACTAGGTAGAAACCAACAGCTTTAATAAAAATTAAGAAGTGACCGTATTACATTCTCAAAATTCACTAAATGGACAAAAAAACCTATAAAACCTGTACACATTACAATGCCATTGAATCCTGACTCCCCAGTCCATATTCTGTCAGAATTAACCACGGAGGACCATAGCTACCTTATCAAATAGAAATAAAGGTCACCTCTCCCTTCAAAACAAACGTCAAAGCTAAACGCAATTTATTGACTGTCGCCGCAAACTAGCGGTCTCGGGTTGGTTAAAAAGCCACAACACCAGCTTTGGCAAACTTAGAAGCGTCCATCAGGAGACCATGGTTTCGGGCTTATGGCCCTCGTCAGTCTAGGACGAACTTTATTCCACGAGATCCACAAGGGTTACAATAGAATCTTCACAATTCCATTTTAACATCGACTGTCAATAGAGGGCGTCTAGCTTTGACGTTTATTTTGACGGGAGAGGTGCCCTTTATTTTTATAGATTAATATCATCCCAGTAAAATTTCCATAGCTACCATATCGAAGCTGGAAAAGACTTGTGGTGTAAGGAGATAATCACTACCACCATCATACTTTTGTATTATCCTGGGATTAAATGATTAGCTGAATACTACAGGGTGATCCAAAAGTCCCGCACAACTTTAAAAATTAATAACTCCGCGAATATTTGCGCTAGAGCAATGCGGTAAACACCATTGTGTTCAGGATGCAATGGGATTTTTTATAGCAAATAATGAAAAATTTGAAATTTATTTTAGTTACAACTTTATTAGCTAGATGGCGTTCTACCAGAATCAGAGATTCAGCGGCCAAATTGTTTGATAAATTGAAAAATATAACTGAACGACACGTATTTTTTCTTTTTGAATACCAGGAAAGAACCCTAATAATATCAAATGATAAATTAATAAAACACCATTTCGCCAAAAGTTAAAAGAAATGGTTAACGATTTTTAAATACAATCTGAGATATGTAAAATAGGTAAATGCAAATTGAAACATGTAGCAAAAAATATTTATATTTTAGATGGGGTTTTGTGAAATAAATTGAATGTTTGAAAATAAGTACTGATATCAATACACGATTTTTGAAATGTTAATATAGTACCAAATATTATAATGGCACTACTAATAGGATTTCGTGCTATAAGGAATGTATAGTTTCTTGACTAATTGTCGACACTTGACTATTTAACTGGATATTTGTCATGATCCAAAAATGAAATATAGAGGGGAGTGACAAAATATATTTGTCGTACTTTATTCCAAATATCCTATGGGTTTGTCAAATGTTATCATTGTTTATTATACTGTACATAATTTTGAAAATGTATCCCCTCAAAAAAAATCATTTTTAAATCGACCTTTTGCGTTGAAAAACGTGGTAGTAAAATCATTTTGTATTATTTTTTGCGCAAAATATCTAAAGTGGGGGGGGGGAGAGATACAGAGATTATTCCTTATGCTTTTTCTTCTAATGAGCGAAAAGCGATAAACTAAACATAAGGGGTAAAATTGTGTATACCAGTGTTATTCGAGAAGTTATAACACTTTGGCCTGCACGACATAATATAAGATGTGGGCAAATGACAAACAAAAAAATTACTGTTTACAGGAAAAAAATAGTCAAGATGTGAGGACAGCATTTATTATTCTCAAAACAAAGAGCTGCAAAATATAACACATGAGGTAACTGCCTTCTCTCTTGTATTAGGTCACAATCCTTGCTCAATGTGGCGCCCTTCATTCTCAAACACCGCCTGCAGACGATAGATGACAGAATGGTCACAATTAAATAGTTGAAATTTATAAAACGTGCCATCTGATAGAAGCCTTCAACATGGCCAATGTGGTAGGCCAGCATCGATAAAAACGCGACTTAATGTACCCCCATTACCGAAATTGTAAGGCGTCAAGTCTGGTGATATTGGAGGCCACTGGTATATAAAGTGGCGACTTATCAACGAATTCCACCGAACGTATCCTTCAGTAATTGTTTGGCACCGCGGAATATATGAGGAGGTCCTCCATCTTGCATGAATGTTATTTCGCTTAGTGCTTGTCTGTCCTGCAATATGGGAATAACCTTTTCTCTCAAAAGTTGAACATAACGTTCACCAGTTACAAAAACGGTTTTAAAAGTTCTTCCATTGATTTTTTTCAAAGAAAAATGGCCCAATAATAAAATAAGAAGTGAACCCACACAAAACTGTAACTCTGTGCTGATGAAGTGGTATTTCTGTAAAAGTCCTAGGGTTTTCTGTTGCCAAAATGAGGCAGTTTTGAATGTTAAATTCTCCCTTTAGATAAAAGTGAGCATCATCTGTTCTTAGAACATTTGATAGCCAGTTTTCATCAATATCAATTTGCCGGAAACCCCATGCAGCGAATTCTTGACGCTTCTCAAAATCGCTGACTTTCAACTCGTGAAAACCTTGAATTTTGTTAGGATATTTTTATAGAAAAATTCTAAATGTGTGTTCTCTCCAAACTGTTCCATACGAAATCACCGTTTGTCGAGAAACTTGTCTAGCACTTACTTCTCCATACGTGGATAACGTTTCAATAGCTTCAGCATTCTGCAAAACCGTAAAAGCCACTGACTTGCATGTCGATGGTCTTCCACTCCGAGGTTTTGCTTCCAGAGATCCAGTTTTCTCAAAACTTTTAATCAATCGCTTTAGAGAGTAGCAACTTATTGGTCCTTTATCGCTGACTACCGCTATCTCCAGTAATGCTACCGCGTCCGGGGTAACCGCCGCGTCAGGAGCTGCAGCTCGAGCTCATGATGAGAAATCTACTACGAGGACACAATTCAATCTACTACAACTCAATATAAATGGTACCCAGAGGAAAATAAAGAGCTGACTTGTCTTCTCTGTGACAACAATGTACATATTAATTGTCCTCGGGAGACAAAATTGAATCAGAATCTGAGATTCAATATCAAAGATTATACAACACTACGAATGGACAGACCGGGAAAATTCGGAGGAGGACTTGCCGTTTTGATTAAAACTCTAGAAATAAAAATTAAGAATATCGCCTATAATCAGAGTAAGCCAAGAGAAAGCACGACAGAAGCTCAGGCAATAGAAATCTATCTTACAGATAAAACAATTCCAATCATAAATGTTTATCACCACGATAATACTAGCATCAATACAGGCCTGATAGAGACATTAAGTGAAGCGTCTTCGGATATCGCAATCATACTTGGTGATTTTAACGCCGAAAGACCAAGTTTGGGATCACCTGTCCAGGATAACAAAGGTCAGCAGGTTGAGGACATGCTAACCGACCTCGACCTTACGCCGTTAAATAACGAAAAGAACACCTATCTATCCAAGTCCGCAGGCACAGAATCCGCAATAGACATCACAGCGATAAATTACAACATCGCACCCACAACACAATGGAAAATTCTGAAAAGTGCAATCAGTGACCAAAGACCAATTTTAACAACCCTAAAATATTCAAAATTGAGAATTTCCAACAGAATAAAAGAACACTGGAAAAAAATATACAGAAAAGCTTGAAGAACTGTGCAACGAAGAATTAAATCACAGAACGATTGACAAAAAATTGGAAAAATTCTCTTTGAACATATCCAAAGCTGCAAAAGTATCGAAACCTAGAGGTAGACGTAAAGACATGTGAATACTTAACTGGAAGGACCACAATATCGAGGCAATGATTGCAGAGAGAGACAATAAAAATTAACTTCTTAAACCAAATAAAACAGAAGAAATCATAAAGGAACTCATTGAAATTAGTCACAAAATAGAACAAGAAATTTGGATATTCAAACAAGAAAAATGGGCAGAATTCTGCGAAAAAATGGATCCAAAAAAGGAAAGCCATCACTGGAATATAATTAGTGTTATAAAACTCAAAACCAACACTAATCCTCCAATACTCTAACCGATATGAACAGCGAGAACGAACAAACAGATGGCTGACATAATTTCTGAATATCTTTCAAGCACTTCCAGACTCAGCTATACGAATGAAGGCAGGACTCTAAAAAATAATATAAACAAGTTAGTTAAACAAGCAAGAAATTACCATCAACAAGATATTTACTCGAGAGACTTCACACTGAATGAGCTTAATTCATCAATAGGAAAGTTAAATCCAAGATGTCACCTGGAGATGCTCTAATCTTTGGTCAATTGATTAAACACTTTGGAGACAAGGCTAAAAATCAACTCCTACGAATACTAAACATTTCATGGCAAACTGGTAAACTACCAAAGAATTGGAAGATATCAATTATAGTGCCAATACTGAAACCAAACAAAGATGCTAAGGAATGCAAGAACTATCGGCCAATTGCTCTTACCAGCATACTTTGTAAAATAACAGAATGAATTATCCACTCTAGGCTCATAGTCTGGCTCACTAACAATAATAAAATAAACTTCTACCAAACTGCCTAAAGATCCAGACACTGTACAACTGATAAACTGTTCTACTTCTGTCAATCAATAATAGATTTCTAGGAAAAACCGCCAAAGAAGACAACGGCCGTATTCCTGGATATGACCTCAGCTTTTGATCGAGTGTAGAAATTATTTGAAAGGCTGCACAACATCGGAGTAAGAGGAAAAACCTTAATCTGGATTGCAGACTTCTAAAGGGGAAGAAGGATAAGGTTCGGTTCAATGGAACATTTTCCAAGGACCTAAGAACATGGGCTGGTGTACCTCAGGGATCTGTGCTCAGTCCTATACTCTTCTCGCTATATATTAACTGTTGTTTATGTAAATAGATGAATATTATTTGTATTATTTAAAGCCTCATTATGTAAAAATATATGTATATATAAATTGGCCATTTGTTGTTGGCCATGGTCAAGTTTGAGCTCTTGTACGTCTAATTACGACACAACAAAAGTGGCGACGAGGATGCGCGATCTACAGAGCCAGTAAAAAGCTGAGGAAAACGGCATCTATGCAAGTATAACAACTACATCTTTTAAACAAATCTGACTCTCGGATTATGGAGAGGAAAAATAGGAAAATGGGTTAAGATTACATCTTTTAAACTATCTGGATCAAGAAAACAAAGGAGTAGAAAAGATCAGCATGACAAGTTCAAAGTTAATAGTACATTTTAGATGCTATAGCTCAGTGGAGGACACTTCGATCTTTTTGTACAAAAATTTGAGGATTTCTTTTTGGCATCTGAAGGAGGAGATTAAAGTGCTGATTTTTACCTCGCTACCAGATTCTGAAACTTTGAAGCATGGAAACGAGAATAAATTTCGGAATATCTTAGAGAATTGAAACATTTGGCAATAAATTGTAATTTCGTCGATATGTTGGGAACCATGATGCGAGACCGTTTTGTGGCTGGAATCAAGTCGGAAATCCTGCAAAAGAAGCTACTACAAGAGGACGACGATGTCACCCTGGATAAAGTTTTTGCAGTGGCGATCTCGTTCGAATTGGCGGAGATAAATACAAGAGAATTACAAGATAAATTAGTGGCCAATATATACCCTGTGAATTGAAAGGATAAAAAGGGTGAGTACAATAATAGTACGGCGCAGTATAGGCCTTTCAGGCAAAGTGGCAAAGGCAAAATAGTGTGTTATAGATGTGGTGAAAGACATTCACACGTGGCATCTGTTTTACCTCATAGAACAAAGACTTGTTTTAAAATGTAATAAACTGGGTCATTTAAGTAGGGTCTACAAAGCTAGTAAAAGAATGTGGAGATGTAAATTTGTACAAGAGGACTCTATATATTCTGTACAGGGCGAAACTGATGCCACAATAAATTTAACAGTAGATGATTATAAGAATTATTGGCAAGGTAAAAGATTATTTCCAACAAATTTAAGATTAAAATCCTTTTGTGGTAAATCAATAGAGATTATAGATCAAAGAAATGTTTTTGTAAAATAAGCTAACCAATATTTACGATTAATAGTTGTAAATGAAAAAATCCAGGTAATTTTATTAGGAAGAGAATGGCTTAAACAGTTGAAACTTGATTATTCTATATTGTTTAGCATTAAAATTTTCAATAATGAATATAATAGAAATATATTTAAATATATAAAAATTTGATGGATAGGTATGCAGATTTGTTTAACAAAGATTTGGGCTGTCTAAAGGGGATGTTAGAATAAATTTTAATTTAAAAAAGGATGTGACTCCTGTGTTTTGTAAGGCCAGAAGTTTACCTTTCTCTCTAAAAAAACAAAGTAGAGAATGAAAATGATCGTTTAGTGAATTCTTGCATTTTATAACCTATAGTTCATGCATATTGGACCGCTCCAATAGTACCGGCATCAAAAAAGGATGGTAGTGTAAGGATATGTGGTGATTTTAGATGTACAGCTAATAAAGCAATATAATTAGATAGGTATCCCATTCCATCGATCGATGAGATCTTTTCAAAAATATCTACAAGCACCGTGCTTTCGACTCTAGACCTATCATAGGCTTTCTTACAAGTAATGTTAGCGGAAGAAGCCAAAGCTATTGTTGATATAAACACAACAAAGAGGTTGTTTTCTTATAAAAGACTACCATATGACGTAGCGGTAGCACCAAATAAATTTCAGAGGATTATGGAAGGCCTATTTTCTGATTTGTCAGGTGTGGCCTACTACATATATGATATTTTGGTTGCAGGAAAAGACTTTGAAGATCATGAACAAAAGTTGGATCTAGTGTTTAGATGATTGCTAGAAAAAGGTTTATAATTAAACAGATATAAATGTAAATTTAAAAAGAAATCGGTGGAAAATTTAGGGTTTAAAATAGATAAATAAGGACTGCATCCCTTAGAAAATAAAATTAAAGCAGTGAAAAAGGCGCCTGAACCTAAAGAATGTTTCGCAATTGAGATCTTTCATAGGACTCTTAATTTATTATTATAGATTCATAAAGAATATAGCAAACATTTTAGCGCTATTCTATCAACTTTTGAATAAAAATTGTAGATGGAATTGGACGAAAAAATATCAGTGTTATTTAAAAAATGTAAATCATTATTAATGGACTATGGACTAGGCCTAATTCTGAGTCATAGAAATGATAGAAAGGAAGAATGCCCTATAGCCTTTGCTTCTAGAACATTAACTGAAGCGGAAAAACGTTTCTCTCAACTAGAAAAGAAAGCGTTAAGCATAACTTTTGGCGTTGAGAAATTCAGACAATACTTACTGGGACGAAAATTTGTATTGGTCACAGACAACCGACCCTTAATACATATATTTTCACCTCCTAAACCAATTCCCATATGTGCATCATCCAGAATTAAAAGATGGACCTTAAAATTAGCTGCATTTAATTATACTGTGGAATTTCGAAAAACTAGTGATAATTCCAATGTTGACGCATTGTCACGTCTTCCTTTAGAATCGAGTGTCAGGGAGTCTCTTGATGAAGACCAGGTACTTCTTCTTAGGAAGACGAATGAGGTACCGTTCTCTTTTATGGAGGTGGCTAATGAGACGCCCCAAGATAAAATACTGTCTATAGTATTAAGGAATGTTAGAGAAGGCAACTGTGTGTGGAAATTCACAAGGGTACCGAGAGAAAACCCACTAGCTCCTCATTATAAGATCAATGAGGAATTAAGTTTGGAGTTTGGTTGTCTTCAATGGCGTGAAAGAGTGGTAATTCCCCAAAAATTAAGATCTTTAATTTTAAATGACTTGCATGAAATACACATGGGGATTGTTCAAATGAAGATGATTGCCAGACGATATTTTCTGGTGGCCAGGCATAGACAGTAACATCGAGGAGTTAACTAGAGAATGTAGAGTATGCCAAGAATCGGCAAGCATGCCCCCGGCTACCATCTCGGAATGGACTTGGCCCGAAAAACCGTGGCATCGACTTCATCTTGATCTAGCGGGTCCGTTCATGGGAAGTGGATAAAATTTTTTATCATCAAAGATATTACCAGAAAAACGATTATAAGTCATCTTAGAGAAATTCTCGCCAGAATTGAATTGCCCTAATTTTTTGTTACAGATAACGGAAGACAGTTTGTCTCCGGTGAATTCGAGCAATTTACCAAAATGAATGGTATACGGCACACTAAGACCAGTCCGTATAATCCTAGTACAAATGGTTTAGCTGAGAGATATGTAAGAGAGTTTAAAAACCTTTTAAGAAAGAATAATGGGAAGGATGATTTAGAGACGAATCTACAAAGTTTCCTATTTGCTCATAGAGCATTCCACCAAACTGTAATAAAGGAATACCCCGGCGGAACTGCTAATGAAGAGAAGTTTAAGATCAAGATTCTCGAATTTAATACCAAGATGGGAAATCCGCGAGAGGTATTTCATGAGGCCGTAAGAAGGCAGGAGCAGTTTACTACAGGTTGCGAGGTTTATTTCCGCAACTATGCAACTGGACCTAAACGGTAAAAAGGTACCATTTTGGAATTATTGAGCTACCGTCACTACCTTATAAGTTGGCAGGGCGTCGTGTATAAGAGGCATATCAATCAATTGCGACCTGTGAGAAAGAAACAAGTGGAGACAAGAAATTTGATACTTCCTCGAACACCAGGAGAGAAGCCTGTAGGTAGAATTCAGAAATAAAGTGAAGAGGAGGTTCCAGAGGTTACATCAGGAAACAAGGAGGAGACTGCTTCTGTGCACGTACCCTCTTGCACTCCTATACCAGGGCCAGTTGCTGTGCACGTGCCCTCTTGCACTCCTAAACCGGAGGCTGCCGCTGTGCAAGTGCCCGTCCGTAGTCCTAGACCTCAGAGAGCCAGGAAACCCCTAGACCGACTGGAGTATTATTAAGGGGGGAGATGTGTTGTGTATGTAAATAGATGAAGATTATTTGCATTCTTTAAAGTCTCATTATGTAAGAATATATGTGTATATAAATTGGCAATTTTTTGTTGGCCAAACGAAAAGAATCTGAGGCTCTTTATTGGACACGACATAAACAACAACGGCATTCCAGAGTAAAATAAATCATCAGAGATAGATAAATATTTTTCAATGAATTAAAATAAATATAATCGATACCGAGAGAGAGTTGAATTTGAAAAAATAGAAAATTATTATTTTCGAAATATAAATAGCTGAGAGGATTCCAGCAAACCGCATCTAAAATATCAGGTTTTTTTTTTTTGCTACATGTTTTAATTTGCATATACCTATTTTACATATCTCAGATTGTATTTAAAAATCGTTAACCATTTCTTCTAACTTTTGGCGAAATGGTGTTTTATTAATTTGTCATTTTATATTATTAGGGTTCTTTCCTGGTATTCAAAAAGTAAAAATACGTGTCGTTCAGTTATATTTTTCAATTTATCAAACAATTTGGCCGCTGAATCGCTGATTCTGGTAGGGCGCCATCTAGCGAATAAAGTTGTAACTAAAATCAATTTCGAATTTTTCATTATTTGCCATAAAAAATCCCATTGCATCCTGAACACAATGGTGTTTACCGCATTGCTCTAGCCCAAATATTTGCGGAGTTATTGATTTTTAAAGTTGTGCGGGACTTTTGGATCACCCTGTACTTCCATTTAACCAAACTCAATATTTTGTTTAAAAATCATTCATCAATTATCCAAAGAGAGGATTATGTGTAAATTAAATTTAATTGCCATATATCGTTAAAATTTTACACAAATAAATTTACTGGCAATGCGTTTCTTTTAAATATCATCAAATATTATCTCTACAGACCTTACTGCAATGATATGAATTATTGAATGAGAGGGCTTGGCTCATCAGTAGTGAACCCTCTCAGCGGTTTCGCCAAATTAATCTCTAGACCGCTCTACTATTGTATTGGATTGGTTTGGAGTATGCCCTGTATTTTCTATGGAAGGCAGCTTAGGGGTGTTGCAGTAAGGTCTGTAGAGATAATATTTGATGATATTTAAAAGAAACGCCAGTAAATTTTAGTGGATTATGTAAAATTATGTTAGTGGATATATGTAAAATTATGTATTTTAGTGGATATGTAAAATTATGTATTTTAGTGGATATGTAAAGTGGATATGTAAAATTATGTATTTTAGTGGATATGTAAAGTGGATATGTAAAATTATGTATTTTAGTGGATATGTAAAGTGGATATGTAAAATTATGTATTTTAGTGGATTATGTAAAATTTTAGTGGATTAGGTGGATGTTTTATCTTACGTATTGAATATTTCGGAGGAGAGAGAAAATTAGCATTTTTTTCTAGAAAAGCTTTTTAAAAGCGTCGAATAAAAGAGATTTCATATAAAATTTTCCAGTGTCTGTTTTAAAAGACAAAAAAATAATGACCATTCAAACAATATCTTTAGATTAAAGAATAGAACACCTCTCGTATCACTCTTTTAAAATCATCGTGTTGGATGAGTGCACAAAACCAGAAAAAGTTGCTATTCTAATTATCAAGTACCTATACCGTTAAAATATTGTACGATTTTGAGAATTTGGACTCAATCCCAATGAATGGAGATAAAAGCACTATTTGTACCTCCCAGTGTGAGTACAACTTCAGTAGAGAACGGGTACAATACTAATGGGATGGTTAACGCAAAAGGAGGCTGTGTGAATGAATAAACTTTCGACTTTATTCTTATATTGAAGAAGGACGGTCTCTTGTCTTTGGGGGGTGAAAGCGTGGAAGGTGGGAGAACCAAGTTTACACTCATGAACAACACTTAAGGAAGTTTCCTATTTTAAGTATAAACCATTCCTTATTTGCTTATATAACGGTGAATTTCCCATATATGTAAATTGGAACGTTCTCCTTTGAAAAAAATAATAATACATATACATGCTCTAAAAGGTACAACTTCCTCAAGTTTTGTCCATGAGTGTATTTGACCAACGGCATAGACGTTGCTGGCAAACTCCTTCTGTATCAAGTACTTCTGAGAAAACTATATGGACAGATCAAATGGGAGAATGTGTGTCCATATGGTCATCAAAAGTCGAACTGTACTCGATGGACGCTGAAAACAAGCTCTTAACGTGGATTTTTCACAAGATTTGTAAAAAAAAAAAAAAAACCTCTTTCTTTGTTGTCAATAAGGAATACACATGTAGATTACTGGTATCTCTAAGCCCATCCTGTTATGCCTGAAATTTAACCTCAATTTGGTGGATTTGGTGAGAGGTGTCTTTAAGGTGCCATTTCAAGTTATAAATAGATCAATTTTATTGAAGGTTTATTGTGCATTGTTCTGATCCATAATTAAAGGGAGAGGTGTCTCTTTTGATACATGAATATCATTCTCCTGCAACTTTATGTTATACACCTATCCCCCGATTTACACGGTAGATACGTTCCTGAGAAAAACGTGTAAATCGAAAAAAAAAGAATGTCTTATTTTAAATCTTTCAAACCAGCCATGACTTGCCAAAGTCATAGTTAGTATAGTGCGATAAAAACAAAAAACTTATTTGGAAAACCGTGTAAAAGCGAAAACGTGTAAAACAAGTACCGTGTAAATCGGGGGTAGGTGTATTCTTGCCTGAAAATCATCCCTTGCTACTTCACCAGTTTAAACACCTGTTTGGTAAATTCGACCGATAACTCCTTTCGTAGGATGGTATAACATCGAAAGAAATAAAGAATATTAAAATATTATTCTATTTAAAATTATATTTCATAGATCCAAATACTCTATTAAATCGACCGCCAGAGGTCATGCTTCCCCTATAAAAACTCGTTGTTGTTCTTCCCCGATGGCCGGCTCAAATCTTTGTACATTATGTAAATAATCTTTTGTTTTCCTTGTTCTACTCGCCTTAAGCCAGGCAGTACTTTTATCAAATTATGTTCTTTTATATGTTCCTTAGCTCAAATAAAGAAATCTCTGATCAAAACCATATTTATTATTATTCTTTCAATATTTATGCCACGACTGCTCAACAAATATCTCTATTCTCAAAATAATCAGCATCAAGTATTAATTCTATATAGCTCTAATAATCAAAATACAACAGAAATCTCATTCATCTTTATTTATAACATATATGTATATAGTATATGTACCAAAAGAGGGCACCTCTCCCTTTAATTATGCATCAGAACGATACATTTGTTCATTACCGTAGTAAAAAACTTTACTGGTAATGATAAAGAATAAGCCACAACACCAGTTTTGGTAAATTCAGGCAAAACCCTAACAACCAGTATACCATAGATCTATAGCCCTCATCAGTACAGGGGCGGCTTCGATGTTATAACATTCTACGAGAGGCAGTTATGAAATCGGTCCAATTTACCAAACAGGTGTTTAATCTGGTGACGTAGCAAGGGATGATTTTCAGGCTAGAAGACAACATAAAGTTACAGGAGAATGATATTCATGTACCAAAAGGTCTTTGGTTTATATAAATTCTACAAGACCGCAGTCACCGCTCGGAGAAGAGTAATAGAATCCTGTACTTCACTTCCATCAATAATTGACAATATGACCCAGAATAAGTATATTGCTACTGCGTATAATGGTTTCCACAAGTCCATATCTCAGAAGAAGGCCAAGTGACATTCACTCCTCACTTTCTTACTGCTACTCTTTTTGTGTTGATTTTCTTGCTTCCCTCTTTCTCTTTCTTGTTTTTTTTTTTTCTTTTTTTTTTTCTTTTTCTTCTGTATATATCGTTATTTCCTTTGTCTCACTGCTTTTTTCTTATGCATACCTCTGGTGAATCCTGTATAGGGTCAGTGACCCTAAATAAAGGCTTTTTGTTGTTGTTGTTGAGTAATGGAATCGCCGAATTTTATTTATTTATTTATTGTTATTTTTTATTTATTGTTACAAAATCACGAAGTCCAAAGGACTATTGTGCTGTGCTAGTATTATTTACATATATATGATTACATATTTACACGATGGATTAGTAGTGTTTTGTAAATTATTGTACAAATAGTTCTAAACTTAACAAAGTTCTCATAAGATAGAGTATATACACAAAGAGAAATTGGTAATGTTTCAAAGAATCGCCGAATGCTGTGGTCCATTTGGATGAGAAAAACGAAGACTAGAACGCGGCTGATTCCACACTCGTCTTTTCAGCGATACGCTAACCTATGTACGGTAGATTCTGTGGCCACTGGATATGCGTCGGACCTGGAGGCTGTTGTTGGGTGCTGCGCTGCCTGTAGTATAGGAGTGTATTTGAAATCAGAAAATCAGAAAGATGCACAAAAAACCTTCAATAACAGCTTGAAATGCAATATTGCGGAAGCTTCTTCGGAATATATCATGCTCAGAACTGACAATAGAGGACCTATTTTCCAGGCCTATAACTACCATCGCAAAAATGGAGAGGAATGGACTTCAGGAATTGGTTTAACCATGGAGATAAGCACCACCACCACGATGCACTTGTTCATCGCCTTAGTAGAAAATCTTCACTAGTAATGATAAAGAATGAGTCGCACAACACCAATTTTAGAAAATTCAGACAAAAAGCCAACCTAGCCAAGACTGGTGTTGTGGTTTATTCTTTATCTATTCTAGTGATGACTAGTGAAGTTTTTACTATGGTGATGAACAAGTACATCGTTCTGATATATAATTAAAGGGAGAGGTGCCTTCTTTGGTAAATGAATATCATCCTCCCGCAATATATATACACACATACAGCTTTATTAAGACCACCGGTCTTATACAGATTCACCACAGGAAGAAAGGTAGCAAATATGGAGTTCCTATACTCCAGGCAGCACAGAACCCAACAACAGCCTCCAGGGTCTTAAACAGATTCAGCACAGGAAGAAAGGAAGCATAGATAGAGCTCCTATACTCCAGGCAGCACAGAACCCAACAACAGCCTCCAGGGTCTTATACAGATTCACCACAGGAAGGAAGCATAGATGGAGCTCCTATACTCCAGGCAGCACAGAACCCAACAACAGCCTCCAGGGTCTTATACAGATTCACCACAGAAAGGAATCAAATATGGAGTTCCTATATTCCAGGCAGCACAGAACCCAACAACAGCCTCCAGGGTCTTATACAGATTCCCCACAGGAAGAAATGAAGCATAGATGGAGCTCCTATACTCCAGGCAACACAGAACCCAACAACAGCCTCCAGGGTCTTATACAGATTCCCCACAGGAAGAAATGAAGCATAGATGGAGCTCCTATACTCCAGGCAGCACAGAACCCAACAACAGCCTCCAGGGTCTTATACAGATTCACCACAGGAAGAAATGAAGCATAGATAGAGCTCCTGTACTCCAGGCAGCACAGAACCCAACAACAGCCTCCAGGGTCTTATACAGATTCACCACAGGAAGAAAGGAAGCATAGATGGAGCTCCTATACTCCAGGCAGCACAGAACCCAACAACAGCCTCCAGGGTCTTATACAGATTCACCACAGGAAGAAAGGAATCATAGATGGAGTTCCTATACTCCAGGCAGCGCAGAACCCTACAACAGCCTCCAGGGTCTTATACAGATTCACCACAGGAAGAAAGGAAGCATAGATGGAGTTCCTATACTCCAGGCAGCGCAGAACCCTACAACAGCCTCCAGGGTCTTATACAGATTCACCACAGGAAGAAAGGAAGCATAGATGGAGCTCCTATACTCCAGGCAGCGCAGAACCCTACAACAGCCTCCAGGGTCTTATACAGATTCCCCACAGGAAGAAAGGAAGCATAGATGGAGTTCCTATACTCCAGGCAGCGCAGAACCCTACAACAGCCTCCAGGGTCTTATACAGATTCACCACAGGAAGAAAGGAAGCATAGATGGAGTTCCTATACTCCAGGCAGCGCAGAACCCAACAACAGCCTCCAGGGTCTTATACAGATTCACCACAGGAAGAAAGGAAGCATAGATATAGCTCCTATACTCCAGGCAGCACAGAACCCAACAACAGCCTCCAGGGTCTTATACAGATTCACCACAGGAAGAAAGGAAGCATAGATGGAGCACCTATACTCCAGGCAGCGCAGAACCCAACAACAGCCTCCAGGGTCTTATACAGATTCACCACAGGAAGAAAGGAAGCATAGATATAGCTCCTATACTCCAGGCAGCACAGAACCCAACAACAGCCTCCAGGGTCTTATACAGATTCCCCACAGGAAGAAAGGAAGCATAGATGGAGTTCCTATACTCCAGGCAGCGCAGAACCCTACAACAGCCTCCAGGGTCTTATACAGATTCACCACAGGAAGAAAGGAAGCATAGATGGAGTTCCTATACTCCAGGCAGCGCAGAACCCTACAACAGCCTCCAGGGTCTTATACAGATTCACCACAGGAAGAAAGGAAGCATAGATGGAGCTCCTATACTCCAGGCAGCGCAGAACCCAACAACAGCCTCCAGGGTCTTATACAGATTCACCACAGGAAGAAAGGAAGCATAGATATAGCTCCTATACTCCAGGCAGCACAGAACCCAACAACAGCCTCCAGGGTCTTATACAGATTCACCACAGGAAGAAAGGAAGCATAGATAGAGCTCCTATACTCCAGGCAGCACAGAACCCAACAACAGCCTCCAGGGTCTTATACAGATTCACCACAGGAAGAAAGGAAGCATAGATATAGCTCCTATACTCCAGGCAGCACAGAACCCAACAACAGCCTCCAGGGTCTTATACAGATTCACCACAGGAAGAAAGGAAGCATAGATGGAGCTCCTATACTCCAGGCAGCGCAGAACCCAACAACAGCCTCCAGGGTCTTATACAGATTCACCACAGGAAGAAAGGAAGCATAGATGGAGCTCCTATACTCCAGGCAGCACAGAACCCAACAACAGCCTCCAGGGTCTTATACAGATTCACCACAGGAAGAAAGGAAGCATAGATGGAGCTCCTATACTCCAGGCAGCGCAGAACCCAACAACAGCCTCCAGGGTCTTATACAGATTCACCACAGGAAGAAAGGAAGCATAGATGGAGCTCCTATACTCCAGGCAGCACAGAACCCAACAACAGCCTCCAGGGTCTTATACAGATTCACCACAGGAAGAAAGGAAGCATAGATGGAGCTCCTATACTCCAGGCAGCACAGAACCCAACAACAGCCTCCAGGGTCTTATACAGATTCACCACAGGAAGAAAGGAAGCATAGATGGAGCTCCTATACTCCAGGCAGCACAGAACCCAACAACAGCCTCCAGGGTCTTATACAGATTCACCACAGGAAGAAAGGAAGCATAGATAGAGCTCCTATACTCCAGGCAGCACAGAACCCAACAACAGCCTCCAGGGTCTTATACAGATTCACCACAGGAAGAAAGGAAGCATAGATGGAGCTCCTATACTCCAGGCAGCACAGAACCCAACAACAGCCTCCAGGGTCTTATACAGATTCACCACAGGAAGAAAGGAAGCATAGATAGAGCTCCTATACTCCAGGCAGCACAGAACCCAACAACAGCCTCCAGGGTCTTATACAGATTCACCACAGGAAGAAAGGAAGCATAGATGGAGCTCCTATACTCCAGGCAGCACAGAACCCAACAACAGCCTCCAGGGTCTTATACAGATTCACCACAGGAAGAAAGGAAGCATAGATAGAGCTCCTATACTCCAGGCAGCACAGCACCCAACAACAGCCTCCAGGGTCTTATACAGATTCACCACAGGAAGAAAGGAAGCATAGATAGAGCTCCTATACTCCAGGCAGCACAGCACCCAACAACAGCCTCCAGGGTCTTATACAGATTCCCCACAGGAAGAAAGGAAGCATAGATAGAGCTCCTATACTCCAGGCAGCACAGAACCCAACAACAGCCTCCAGGGTCTTATACAGATTCACCACAGGAAGAAAGGAAGCATAGATAGAGCTCCTATACTCCAGGCAGCACAGCACCCAACAACAGCCTCCAGGGTCTTATACAGATTCACCACAGGAAGAAAGGAAGCATAGATATAGTTCCTATACTCCAGGCAGCACAGAACCCAACAACAGCCTCCAGGGTCTTATACAGATTCCCCACAGGAAGAAAGGAATCATAGATGGAGCTCCTATACTCCAGGCAGCACAGAACCCAACAACAGCCTCCAGGGTCTTATACAGATTCCCCACAGGAAGAAAGGAATCATAGATGGAGCTCCTATACTCCAGGCAGCACAGAACCCAACAACAGCCTCCAGGGTCTTATACAGATTCCCCACAGGAAGAAAGGAATCATAGATGGAGCTCCTATACTCCAGGCAGCACAGAACCCAACAACAGCCTCCAGGGTCTTATACAGATTCACCACAGGAAGAAAGGAAGCATAGATAGAGCTCCTATACTCCAGGCAGCACAGCACCCAACAACAGCCTCCAGGGTCTTATACAGATTCCCCACAGGAAGAAAGGAATCATAGATGGAGCTCCTATACTCCAGGCAGCACAGAACCCTACAACAGCCTCCAGGGTCTTATACAGATTCCCCACAGGAAGAAAGGAATCATAGATGGAGCTCCTATACTCCAGGCAGCACAGAACCCTACAACAGCCTCCAGGGTCTTATACAGATTCCCCACAGGAAGAAAGGAATCATAGATGGAGCTCCTATACTCCAGGCAGCACAGCACCCAACAACAGCCTACAGGTCCGACACATGTCCACACGTTCCTTCGTGCATACGTCATGGTTAGCGAATCACTGAACAGGCGAGTGTGGAATCAGCCGCGTTTTAGTCTTCACTTTCCTCATCCAAATGGACCACGGCATTCGGCGATTCTATTAATCTCCTCCGAACGGTGACTGCGGTCTTGTAGAATTTATATAAACCAAAGACCTTGATCAAACATCATTGTATTCATCCAGTTATATATTTGTTGACTATCGGATTGAGACAAGGATAAGTCACCCAAGAGTTCCCCTCTCTGTTTCTACAAAAAAAAACAGCAACCAAATATTGTATGGATGATTTCATCTTGTATTCTGATATTACACAGATCACAAGTTAAAGGACAGTCAGTCTTCCAGCGCTTTGAACGATTTTCTGGAAAGGACACCCATAGGAGTCTTAGTTGCGCTATGTCTTTTAATTGCCAGAGGAGTATTTGTCTTCTTCTTGACAACCATCATGACTGGGTAAAGTAAAAAGCGTCTGCCTTTGTCATTAAGACTGGGAGCACTACTCAGTGGTAGGCCGACTTAGCTCCAAAAGAAATGGCCGCCTCTGACATGAGGAACAGACGCCATGTGCAGCCGCTCTTAACATGGAGTACAAACGCTGTATGCCTGGATTAGGAGCCTTTACAGGGTACTATCAGCCGGGCCAGCTGAGCCCAGGTTTTTTAGTGAGCTTGTTACTGCTCTCCCTCCTCCTTTTTCATCCGGTCTTGGGACCGGCAAAGGCGGAGTTGAAGTATTTGTGAATATATATAGTTCTACTTTATTGAAATTTTTAAATATTTGAAGTTACTGTAATGAGAGGTTTTTTTAAGATTTGCTCTTTGTCATTTTGAATGCTTATATATACGACGCTTACCATTGTTGAATTAAAGACATCAATCTTCGATTGCAATATGTAAATAAGGTCGATACCACACAGTTGAGGCTATTCAGTGAGGCCATAGTTTCGTTCGAAATAATATTAAGGGATGGAGAGGATATGTAAATCAATAGAAATGCCTCACGCAGGATTCTGTCGGCTGGAATCCCCGCCCTGAAGTAAAGATTTCCGATGTCTGTTGAACCAACACACAAACTTCCCGTTTATATGGATCGTTTTTTGGCATTCCTCAAGTTACTGGAGATACGGTTGTTGGTCTATTTTAGATAACCCGGTTTCAAATCCCACATTGGTCACTTTTTTATCTTCTTTCTTATCTCCACTCAATCATATTAGGGTGTGCTGGGGATGAGTAGAGCTCATCAATGGATGAGCCAATCCAGTCAAAATGACAACCATCATGACTGGATGAATTAGAATGCATCCGCCTTTGTCATAAAGGGAGCACTACTCAGTGGCAGGTCGACTTAGCTCCAAAAGAAATGGCCGCCTCTGACATGAGGAACAGACGCCATGTGCAGCCGCTCCTAACATGGAGTACAAACGCTGCTCATCCTGTATCCCTGGAGCCCTTACAGGGTACTATCAGCCAGGCCAGCTGAGCCCAGGTTTTTTAGTGAGCTTGTTACTGCTCCCCCCTCCTCCTTTTTCATCCGGGCTTGGGACTGGCAAAGGCGGAGTTCCACTTTATTATTATAATTATTATTATAAGTGGAATAATCACATCTGGAACATTATATTATCACACATACAGCTTTATCGTAAAGATAAAGGCTGCCTGGCCGGCATTCATAGTTCTTCAAATTAAAGATACTTCGGCCAGTAAATATTTTTTTATTAGAAGGCTGTCCCGATAGTTCGTAAACACTTGTAAAAAATTGAAATACCTATATTATTCGCCTTTATGTATAATGTCTTTGTATTATGTATAAAGTAATTGTATTATGTATTATTATGTACTAGTAGAAAAGCCCGTCCAAGGACGGGATCGGCTAGAGCAGGTGGATTGAGAGGTTTGAATCGGTTCAAGTTCGACTTTTCCTTTGGAACAGCATTTATGAAAAGTTTTACTGTATGTCGTTTGTTCCAATTCGAAATACTTTGCTCTACATTTTGGGCAAACTTGATCAAGTTGGCCACAAAGGTGCAGGGGAATTTGATCTTCCTCGAAACATGTCCCTGTTGGCAAAGGTAGATTATCTCCCTGTCGAATTCTTTGCATCCTCAGCCTACTGTTTTCCCTTTGAAGGGCTCTTTGATTTTCGCTCATATTCATTCGGTATTGCCGTTGTTGTTCATTATGCCGTTCTCTTACGGGTGAATTTAAACGTCTTTGTCGCTGCTGTTCAATACGACGTTGCTTTGCTTCGATGGCCTCAACAATAGAAAGGGCTCTTTTAGGATCATTGTTTATAAAAATAAAATAATCATCTAAATTAAAAAATAATATTATTTAAAAAATATTATTCCTCAAATATTCACCGAATAAATTGCCGACGTCACGTCACACGCCACGTCGCACAGAATGGACCAATCCTATTCGGCTTCAACGAACAGACGCTTTATTATCCCGTGCTCAGTCCCATCTCATCACGTAGTCAGTCCCATTTCATCCCGTGCTCAGTCCCATCTCATCCCGTGCTCAGTCCCATCTCATCCCGTGGTCAGTCCCTTCTCATTCCGTGGTCAGTCCCATCTCATCCCTTGCTCAGTCCCATCTCATCCCGTGCTCAGTCCCATCTCATCCCGTACTCAGTCCCATCTCATCCCGCTGTCAGTCCCATCTCATCCCGTGCTCAGTCCCATCTCATCCCGTGGTCAGTCCCATCTCATCCCGTGTTCAGTCCCATCTCATCCCGTGATCATTCCCATCTCATCCCGTGATCATTCCCATCTCATCCCGTGCTCAGTCCCATCTCATCCCGTGGTCAGTTTCATCTCATCCCGTGCTCAGTCCCATCTCATCCCGTGGTCAGTTTCATCTCATCACGTGGTCAGTTTCATCTCATCCCGCTGTCAGTCACATCTCATCCCGTGGTCAGTCCCATCTCATCCCGTGCTCAGTCCCATCTCATCCCGTGCTCAGTCCCATCTCATCCCGTGATCATTCCCATCTCATCCCGTGATCATTCCCATCTCATCCCATGCTCAGTCCCATCTCATCCCGTGCTCAGTCCCATCCCATCCCGTGCTCAGTCCCATCTCATCCCGCTGTCAGTCCCATCTCATCCCGTGCTCAGTCCCATCTCATCCCGTGCTCAGTTTCATCTCATCCCGTGCTCAGTCCCATCTCATCCCGTGGTCAGTTTCATCTCATCACGTGGTCAGTTTCATCTCATCCCGCTGTCAGTCACATCTCATCCCGTGGTCAGTCCCATCTCATCCCGTGCTCAGTCCCATCTCATCCCGTGCTCAGTCCCATCTCATCCCGTGATCATTCCCATCTCATCCCGTGATCATTCCCATCTCATCCCATGCTCAGTCCCATCTCATCCCGTGCTCAGTCCCATCCCATCCCGTGCTCAGTCCCATCTCATCCCGCTGTCAGTCCCATCTCATCCCGTGCTCAGTCCCATCTCATCCCGTGTTCAGTCCCATCTCAACCCGTGATCATTCCCATCTCATCCCGTGATCATTCCCATCTCATCCCGTGCTCAGTCCCATCTCATCCCGTGCTCAGTCCCATCTCATCCCGTGATCATTCCCATCTCATCCCGTGCTCAGTCCCATCTCATCCCGTGGTCAGTTTCATCTCATCCCGTGCTCAGTCCCATCTCATCCCGTGGTCAGTTTCATCTCATCCCGTGGTCAGTTTCATCTCATCCCGTGGTCAGTCCCATCTCATCCCTTGCTCAGTCCCATCTCATCCCGTGCTCAGTCCCATCTCATCCCGTGGTCAGTCCCATCTCATCCCGCTGTCAGTCCCATCTCATCCCGTGCTCAGTCCCATCTCATCCCGTGCTCAGTCCCATCTCATCCCGTGCTCAGTCCCATCTCATCCCGTGTTCAGTCCCATCTCATCCCGTGATCATTCCCATCTCATCCCGTGATCATTCCCATCTCATCCCGTGCTCAGTCCCATCTCATCCCGTGCTCAGTCCCATCTCATCCCGTGGTCAGTCCCATCTCATCCCGTGGTCAGTACCATCTCATCCCGTGGTCAGTCCCATCTCATCCCGTGCTCATTCTCATCCCATCCCGTGCTCAGCCCCATCTCATCCCGTGCTCAGTCCCATCTCATCCCGTGCTCAGTCCCATCTCATCCCTTGCTCAGTCCCATCTCATCCCGTGATCATTCCCATCTCATCCCGTTATCATTCCCATCTCATCCCGTGCTCAGTCCCATCTCATCCCGTGGTCAGTTTCATCTCATCCCGTGCTCAGTCCCATCTCATTCCGTGGTCAGTTTCATCTCATCCCGTGGTCAGTTTCATCTCATCCCGTGGTCAGTCCCATCTCATCCCTTGCTCAGTCCCATCTCATCCCGTGCTCAGTCCCATCTCATCCCGTGGTCAGTCCCATCTCATCCCGCTGTCAGTCCCATCTCATCCCGTGCTCAGTCCCATCTCATCCCGTGCTCAGTCCCATCTCATCCCGTGCTCAGTCCCATCTCATCCCGTGTTCAGTCCCATCTCATCCCGTGATCATTCCCATCTCATCCCGTGCTCAGTCCCATCTCATCCCGTGCTCAGTCCCATCTCATCCCGTGGTCAGTCCCATCTCATCCCGTGGTCAGTACCATCTCATCCCGTGGTCAGTCCCATCTCATCCCGTGCTCAGTCCCATCCCATCCCGTGCTCAGCCCCATCGCATCCCGTGCTCAGTCCCATCTCATCCCGTGCTCAGTCCCATCTCATCCCTTGCTCAGTCCCATCTCATCCCGTGCTCAGTCCCATCTCATCCCGCTGTCAGTCCTATCTCATCACGTGCTCAGTCCCATCTCATCCCGTGGTCAGTTTCATCTCATCACGTGGTCAGTTTCATCTCATCCCGCTGTCAGTCACATCTCATCCCGTGGTCAGTCCCATCTCATCCCGTGCTCAGTCCCATCTCATCCCGTGCTCAGTCCCATCTCATCCCGTGCTCAGTCCCATCTCATCCCGTGTTCAGTCCCATCTCATCCCGTGATCATTCCCATCTCATCCCGTGCTCAGTCCCATCTCATCCCGTGCTCAGTCCCATCTCATCCCGTGGTCAGTCCCATCTCATCCCGTGGTCAGTACCATCTCATCCCGTGGTCAGTCCCATCTCATCCCGTGCTCAGTCCCATCCCATCCCGTGCTCAGCCCCATCTCATCCCGCTGTCAGTCCCATCTCATCCCGTGCTCAGTCCCATCTCATCCTGTGGTCAGTTTCATCTCATCCCGTGCTCAGTCCCATCTCATCCCGTGGTCAGTTTCATCTCATCCCGTGCTCATCCCATCTCATCCCGTGGTCAGTTTCATCTCATCCCGTGCTCAGTCCCATCTCATCCCGTGGTCAGTTTCATCTCATCCCGTGCTCAGTCCCATCTCATCCCGTGCTCAGTCCCATCTCATCCCGTGCTCAGTCCCATCTCATCCCGTGGTCAGTCCCATCTCATCCCGCTGTCAGTCCCATCTCATCCCGTGCTCAGTCCCATCTCATCCCGTGCTCAGTCCCATCTCATCCCGTGTTCAGTCCCATCTCATCCCGTGATCATTCCCATCTCATCCCGTGATCATTCCCATCTCATCCCGTGCTCAGTCCCATCTCATCCCGTGCTCAGTCCCATCTCATCCCGTGCTCAGTCCCATCCCATCCCGTGGTCAGTCCCATCTCATCCCGCTGTCAGTCCCATCTCATCCCGTGCTCAGTCCCATCTCATCCCGAGCTCAGTCCCATCTCATCCCGTGTTCAGTCCCATCTCATCCCGCGCTCAGTCCCATCTCATCCCGTGTTCAGTCCCATCTCATCCCGTGATCATTCCCATCTCATCCCGTGATCATTCCCATCTCATCCCGTGCTCAGTCCCATCTCATCCCGTGGTCAGTTTCATCTCATCCCGTGCTCAGTCCCATCTCATCCCGTGGTCAGTTTCATCTCATCCCGTGCTCAGTCCCATCTCATCCCGTGCTCAGTCCCATCCCATCCCGTGCTCAGTCCCATCTCATCCCGTGCTCAGTCCCATCTCATCCCGCTGTCAGTCCCATCTCATCCCGTGCTCAGTCCCATCTTATCCCGTGCTCAGTCCCATCTCATCCCGTGTTCAGTCCCATCTCATCCCGTGATCATTCCCATCTCATCCCGTGATCATTCCCATCTCATCCCGTGCTCAGTCCCATCTCATCCCGTGCTCAGTCCCATCTCATCCCGTGCTCAGTCCCATCTCATCCCGTGTTCAGTCCCATCTCATCCCGTGATCATTCCCATCTCATCCCGTGATCATTCCCATCTCATCCCGTGCTCAGTCCCATCTCATCCCTTGCTCAGTCCCATCTCATCCCGCTGTCAGTCCCATCTCATCCCGTGCTCAGTCCCATCTTATCCCGTGCTCAGTCCCATCTCATCCCGTGTTCAGTCCCATCTCATCCCGTGATCATTCCCATCTCATCCCGTGATCATTCCCATCTCATCCCGTGCTCAGTCCCATCTCATCCCGTGCTCAGTCCCATCTCATTCCGTGCTCAGTCCCATCTCATCCCGTGCTCAGTCCCATCTCAACCCGCGGTCAGTCCCATCTCATCCCGTGGTCAGTACCATCTCAGCCGGCTACGTCACTTAAGTGGGGGGGGGCGGCCAAGCCAATCAGGTTTGAACACGTCACACTGAATGGACCAATCCTATTCGGCTTCAACGAACAGACGCTTTATTATATGTGATTCGCCGTAATGATATTATTCTCCAAGTAATAAGAAAAACATTTTAACAAAAACACGAACTTTTGGGACAACCTTATAAGAACACCAGTCTTATACAGATTCACCACAGGAAGGAAGCATAGATGGAGCTCCAATACTCCAGGAAGCACAGAATCGCTCGGTACAATAAATCTCTTTTAGGACTAAAAGAAACTCTTCCCCTCAGTAAAAACAGTCGCTAGCTACTGTCCACCAACTACAGTACACGTGGCCATGATTAATCATGGTGGGCAGTAGATGTAGGTAGTGTCCATTAAAGCACCTTGATAAAGGAAAGTGAATAGATTGTTCCCAAGAAAAAGTAAAACAGGATTGGTATTAAGCGGAGCAACAATAGCTGAAGAATTAACACCTATTTCGAAAAAGAGAGGCCCAACGTCACCAAATTAGTATACCCGTTTTTATGGAAGTAAAACCCTTATCAAAGAAGGCCATAAAACAAGCTGAGAAAACAAAGGACATCCACCTTTAACGTCCATCACATACCGCGAACCCCATTAATTCACACCCCGATAAATCTGTACCCCGCTAAATCCGAACCATAGTAAATTCGTATCCCGGTAAATCCATACCCCTCTAAATTCGAACCACGGTAAATCCATACCCCGGTAAATTCACACCACGGTAAATCGAACCCCGCTAAATCCATACCCCGGTAAATCGAACCCCGCTAAATCCGAACCACGGTAAATCGAACCACGGTAAATCCGAAACCCGGTAAATCGAACCCCGGTAAATCGAACCACGGTAAATCCATACCCCGGTAAATCGAACCCCGGTAAATACGAACCCCGGTAAATCCGAACCACGGTAAATCCACACCACGGTAAATCGAACCCCGGTAAATCCGAACCCCGGTAAATCGAACCACGGTAAATCCACACCACGGTAAATCGAACCACGGTAAATCCACACCCCGGTAAATCCGAACCCCGGTGAATCGAACCACGGTAAATTCACACCCCGGTAAATCGAACCACGCTAAATCCGAACCACGCTAAATCGAACACCGCTAAATCCGAACCACGGTAAATCGAACCCCGTTAAATCCGAACCACGGTAAATCCGCTCCCCGCTAAATCCACACCCCGGTAAATCAAACCCCGCTAAATCCGAACCCCGTTAAATCCATACCCCCGGTATATACGAACCCCGTTAAATCCAAACCACGGTAAATCCATAACCCGCTAAATCCGAGCCACAGTAAATTCATACCCCGGGAAACTTCAACCCTTGTCTAAATAATTATAAATCCACAGTATAAATTTTGAATTCATTTGTAATTTTATTTAGAGATTATTGTTGTTTTTTAGTTACTAGAACATCTTGTCGATGGAGAAATTATCTCTAAACTGAAATGTTTAATTGCTTAAAATATTTACATTTAATGACATATACACGAACTAAACTAATTAAGGTAATTGGTTTCATACAAGGAATACACACACACTTTCATCAAACGTTTAAGTAGTTCACCATTTTACCACCAGAGGCGCTACAAAGAGTTTGAATAGGTACCTAACGCCAACCGTTTACACTCATAGACAAAACATAAGGAAGTTGTACCTTTTAACATGTATATCGGGATTCAGACAATAACTCTGAAAGTTATTACAGTAACCTTTATTGAAGACACACGAGATAACCAAGTGTGAACAAAATTCACTCTGTCTCCAAAAAAAAAAGACGACCGACGACATCAAAGACTTTCTACTTCCTTAAACCTTGTCCATGAGTGTATGTTTGAATTCGTCTCTCGAATAGCTATTATAAGAGAACATTAAAATATGTTCTCACTTTTTTATTTTCTGAACTTAACCGCACTGCCTTCTGAGCCATTCTTATATAATTTCCATATTTACATATGCAGTAGAAGCTCCGTGAACTCTCGCTAGAGGACAACACAACAAAGACAGTTTTCTTCACATAAAGACCATTTTTACTAATTAATAACTTTCTGGTAAGAGGACATATCTCTCTCTAAAAGACACCTTGGCTTTGAAACTTGGTGTTATTACAGAGAGAGGTAGTTCTACGTTATTTGTAAACAAAGTAAGGATATGTAAAAATATTTCGGTACAATTTAACTTTTTGTACTATTTTACCCATTGTTTAGCTTTTTCGCGCACTTCTGGCCTTAAATACCCGTTTCATGATTTTTCAGGATGCCTGAATGACCAGTTTTTTTTTTTAGAAGGGGAGGGGGGGTCGTTGAGGTACAGCTTACACTACGCTGATGAGGGCCAAGCAGTCAGAAACGTGTATGTGATTAGCTTTTCTTGATTAATCAAGAATTAATATTTTTGTCGCCAATTCTGGAATAATTAAAAATCAAGGAATAGTTTATATTTAACTCTGACAGATGGCGTAAGCCATCAGAAATTTAGTTGCTGGATCAAGAGATGTCTTTTTGTCTTTTTTCTTAATTGAAGTAAGGATATATTATGATGCATTAGCGCGCCATCTGTTATCAAAATTCGAAACTATTATAGACGCCTATGATTCTTTTAAAAATAAAATAATTTATACTGTCCTTACTGTAACGGCAAAAATTATAACCTAACCGCTGGGAGGGTTCACCACTGATGAGCCAGGTTCTCCCATTAATTTTTCCATTGCAGTAAGGGCAGAAGAAATTGTTTTATTTTAAAAAGAATCATGGGGGTCGGTGGAAGGCTGGTTAAACCGTTTGGTTTTTGACCACTACGACCCGGGTTCGATTCCCGCATTTGGACACTTTTTTCTGTTTAAAAAAAAAATGCTCCAATGGCCCCCGATTCTTGCAAAAGTCCAACCCCACCAGCGAGTGCAAGTAACCAAACGGGGCTCTGGCACATTTGTAAGTGCAAAGTCGAACTGCTTTTCACATGTGTAAACATGTGATGCGCCTGTACCATGTGTACTAGGGATAAGTAAAAAAAAAAAAAAGAATCATACGCGTCTATAATAGTTTCGAAGTAAGGATATGTCTGGCCAGGGTGTAGTGACATCGGGTGTGTGCAGTGTTCGAGCTGCTGGAACACGGGTGAGTGTCCTATCCACACTGTCGCCACGTGTCGTCACTGTCTAACTTGTCACCAGACCTGTGCTGGACATCCCCACTGACCGTCCACTGCCGGAAACAACAGCCTGGAGTTACTTCCGGGATCTTCTGCTGGGAATAGAGTATCGTAAGTTCTTCCATTCTCTTGCTGTGTTGTTGTTCACAAGAAACAACAATGATCTAATTGAAAAAATAGCTACAACAAACAATATTTTATTTTATATTATAAAGGACTGCGGCGTATGATTATAAACAATACTTAAAGTTTCACCGCATAAGTTTCTTTTCTGTGAAAAATCAATATTTATTTCAAAGAGAAATATTTACTATTTCTAACTTTTTTGGATGAAGTATGAAAGGGTGAAAATATGAAGAGTAATGGCGAACGGAAAAATAAAAGTGTCCAGGGGCGGGAATCGAACCCACAACGTTCCGCTTACCGGGCATATGCCATGTCCACTAGGCTACCCTGGACGTATTTTTCCGTTCGTAAATAATACTTAAAGTAACTTATAATATTCGCCATTACTCTTCATATTTTCACCCTTTCATACTTCATCCAAAAAAGTTAGAAATAGTAAATATTTCTCTTTGAAATAAATATTGATTTTTCACAGAAAAGAAACTTATGCGGTGAAACTTTAAGTGTTGTTTTATAATATTTTATTTATTTTAAAATTTATAATTATTTATTATATTTGCATATTTCAATATATATATATATGTGATGTTATAAATTTGTGTCGGCTTACTATTATATTAAGATGTTTTGTTGAGTTATTTTGTGTATATGAGTACTTAATGATATTGTTTGCCGTCGTGACATCTTGAAAGAAAAGCAGAAGAATAATTATTTACTATATCACAAGTAGTTTTTATTTTAAATTACTTTAAGAAAATTACACAATAAGACATTTTTTTTACAGTTATATAGAAGTTATAAATATATTCTATATCAGTGAATTTTAAATTATAGGTAAGTTACCTATATCAAAACACTTAACTCCTCCTAAATACACCGATCCCCCGATTTACACGGTACTTGTTTTACACGTTTTCGCTTTTACACGGTTTCCAAATAAGTTTTTTTTGTTGTTGTTGTTTTTATCGCACTATACTAAATGCTACTGTGATTGAACACATGCGCTGTGTACACATCTCACGAGGAATCCCGAGATTATGTGCTGACTTGCTGCACACGCACACTGTGTCTGTATTTCTTCGCATAAAAATTTCGCGAAAATTTTTAATTTTCGATTTACACCTTTTTCTCAGGAACGTATCTACCGTGTAAATCGGGGTATAGGTGTAGTTAAAATTTTGGTAGATTTAGGTTGTTTCTTCTACGTTGAACACAGCTGTGGCGCCATGTACAATATTCACTGTGTATAGTTGCATATTAATTGTAAAACACGCTATCTACAAGAAATGGAAGCATTAAAGTACACGAATGTTTTCTTTTAAACATAAAGCAAACTTCTATTGTCCCAGCCACTGATAACCTAGGCGCTCCCATTATTTTATCATTGTAGTCAGGGGACAGTATAAAATTGTTTTAATTTCCAAAAAAGAAACATACGTGTGTCAAAAATAGTTCAGATTTCTGACAACAGATGGCGCTCTATATTAAGACCGTGTGTCCAGTCCATTACCAGAAGATTATCCACCGCGACATCAAACCTTCCAACCTGCTGTTGACAGAAGACGGCAGGGTCCAGGTACTGTCTACATAGCGTCTGGTAGTGTAGACACTCGGGTATCTACACACTCATAGACAAAATTTATGGAAGTGGAAAGTCTTTGATATCGCCGGTCGTCTTTTTTTTTTTTTTTTTTTAGGAGAACCAATTGTTGCACCAAGTTGCAGCTTTGCAGGGTCGTCGACCTTGGTTTCTTCCTTCTTGGTGTTATACACGTTTCCCGAGCGGGTTTCCATATTCAAAGCAAATATGTAAAAGTAAATAAATAAAGGTAAATAAAAATAAATTACCTTTTAAAGTTATTGTGTTTATTTATTCGTTGTCTTCCTCGTAGGTCGTGATCTGCCGTCATCGTCTAGGTCCTTTTGTTTTTTTGTTCACACTTGATTATCTCGTGTGTATTCAATAAAGGTCACTGTAATATCTTTCAAAGTTATTGTCTGAATCCCGATATACATGCTGAAAGGTATAACTTCCTTAAGTTTTGTCCATGAGTGTACTATATTCACACTCGGTTATCTCATGTGTCTTCAATAAAGATCACTGTGATATCTTTCAGATTTATTGTCTGAATCCCGATATACATGCTGAAACTTCCTTAAGTTTTGTCCATGAGTATGTATATATATAAAGTATGCAAATATGTATAAACATGGTGTAAGAAGTATATGTAACTATACTGATGTTTAGATATGCGACTTCGGGGTATGTAACCAGTTCGAGGGGTCGGACGCCGTTCTGTCGGACACCCGGGGGACCCCGGCCTTTGTCCCCCCGGAGGCGGGTGAGTGGGTGGTGACATTGTCTGTCCCAGCTGTGACTGTCCCCGTGTGTAGTGGCCGACAGCACGTCAGGACGGCGTCTCTACAGCGGCAAGGTGAGCTACACCCCTCCTCTCACAATTATATACAAATAAAGCCCACCTCTCCTGTATGAAAAAGTGAAAGTTGTATAACCTTATGATTTTGCTTTTTTTTTATTTTTATGAATCGATGTTGGTTCCATATGTTTGAATTGAATATTACACCTTAGTTCTATACATATTTTATTGCTTAAAAAGGAACACAACAAAACAAAAAAAGAAACTACAATTGCAAAATGATTTGATAACTAAGAAAAAAAAATAATATCAAAAATGATGATGATAAAAAAATTGAATATGTCTGCCAGAAAAATGCTTCTATGAATTAAAAAATAAGAATAATTATAAAATTAACATATAAACTTCAAACATCTCCCTTTTCAAAATAGACGCCCAGACTAAGCTCCATCTATTGACCGTCTTTACAAACTAACGGACTCGTGTCAGTGACACAATACCAGCATTGGTAAATTAAGAACGTCCACCTGAAGACCGTGGTTTTCAGGCTAATGATCCTTGTCAAGTTAATGAAGGTTTTGATATTATGATTTCCACACTGAATTTCCTGAAATCTTCATAATTTGCCAAAGAGATGTCTAGCTGGCTAAGTGACCAATTCAATGCCAAATAAATATCGATAGAAATTTTCCTGGGAGAATATTGATCTATAAAAATTATGTTCACTTCTCCCGTCAAAATAGACGCTTAAGCTGGTGTAGTGGCTTTGTCACCGACCCGAGTCCGCTAGTTTGCGGAGACAGTCAATAGATGCCTCATAGTTTAAGCGTCTATTTTGACGGGAGAAATGACCTTTCTTTGTTATAGATCTCAATATCCTCCCGGCAAAATCTCCATCTAGAATGGTCAGACACTTTGAGATGCATATATAGCTGCTAACTTCTTTCTTAACCCAGTATAGGTCATGATAGTTCATGATGGGCTCTTGATTCTTCAGTACGACTTAGTAGCTCCTAACGCCATCTATCTGTATGACATTTTACATCGAATACAAAGTGTGTGAGGTCTGGAAGGTACCGCTGTTTTAGTCCAAGAATATGTAAATTTGCATAAAAGTGCAACAACCTAGTTTGGTGTCGAAAATGATTTGAATAATTAGCATATTGTCACGTTGTAAAATAGCTACCAGGAGAAGTAAGTTGAAACGAACTTTATTTTTTTCAAACTGCGAACGGTCTACTTCACTAAAATACACGAATTTGCATAGCAATAACAAACAACACTAATATATGTAAATAAACCTAAAATATGAAACTTAAAATTTCTTCTATCTGCGTATGTTGTTTAATGTATATATGTTTATTCAATGCTCTTTTTCTTAATTGTTTATTTTCTTTTTGACAATTCTGTTACCTACTCTACTACAATTATTGTAAATAGTTTCACGCGCAATTAACGGATATAGCGTGTCTTGTTTGCAACTGGTAATAAATAAAACACAAATAATATATGCAAATAAACCTGAAATATGAAACTTGAAATGATTAACATAAATCTACGCTACAATTCTCTCCCTCTCAAAGAGAAACAGTGGCTCCTCTGTTTACTACTCGATCACGTAACCCTGGGCAATCTCTTCTTGGACTTCAGGGTCGTGGCAGGGCTTCATTCTGACACCATGGACGATATCTTGGGTTTTTCGTCTTCTCCTAGTGTTCGTCACGCCTTCTACTTGATAATTTACACTCGATATTTTTCTGATCACTCGATAGGGTCCGAAATATCTCTTCAATAACTTCTCCGACAAGCCAACGGTACGGACTGGGGTGAACACCCACACCAAATCACCTTCCTTGTACGTCACCTCCTGATGCTTCTTGTCGTAGCGTTCTTTGCTCTGAGCCTGCAGGATGTTAAGATGGGCTAACTTTCGTGCATCCTCAGTGTTGAGCAGTGTAAAATAGCGTCTTCAGTGTAAAACACAATTCTCGGTAAAAAGTTTTATTCGCCTTCTGAGATGTGACACATCGTTTTTATATTGTTAAGGATTGAACAATTTTTAAAATATATAAAATATTGGACTATACATTTTTGTGTTGATTTGCATAGCCACGGCGAGCCAATATGTAAAATAGGGATAAATGCTGTGAAGGAAGCTATCGGTGGTGCTGTGGTCCAGGCACTGGACATCTGGCAGATGGGAGTGACCCTCTACTCTCTGCTGTACGGCAAGGTACCCTTCACAGACGACAGCATCCTCGCCGTGTACCGCAGGATCAGACACCAGCCGCTCCTTTTCCCGGACAAGTGAGTCCTTCATGTCCTAGCTTCTTCTATAACTGGCCCAGCCCCTGGAGATATCAACTGGAACAATGGTAGATTAAACTGGCGAAACCGCTGGGACGATGTTCACCACTGATGATCCAGGCTCTCCCATTATTTTATCATTGCAGTAAAGGGCTTTATAAAATTGTTTTATTTCAAAAAGAAACATATACGGGTCAGTTTACATTTCTCATAATGTATTTGGTGATGCGAGAGCAGTCGTGGTAGATGATTGAGAGTTAACTACTGTAACCTCTCATGTAGATCACAACATAATGGACCTTGTCTTCGGCGCTGGTCTCTCTCTGAGGCAACATCTAACCTGCCTTGTCCTTTTAGGTTACCCATTGACTCCTGAAACCACTTGGCCCCATGACTGCATAACCAACCTACCACAACCATCTGTAGATAGGATCAACTTACCACGACATATATATATGAAAGAATTCCCATCCCTTAACACTTTTATTTTTCCGTTCATCATTACTCCTTACAATTCATCCTTTCATACTTCATCCCTAGGGATAGGAATAGTCATTATTTCCCCTTAAAATAATGAAAATGACGATTTTTCGTTCTGTAAAAAAAAAAGAAACATTTGCGGTAAAACTTGTTTAAACGTCGTTCTATAAGCATAGCCGCATTATATTGTATTATATATATATGGAGAAGAACGTGTGTGTGTTAGGCCTAGCGTGAGTCCGTCAGCCAAGAAGCTGCTACTCCGTATGCTGGACAAGGATCCGGACACCAGGATCCCGCTGGCCGAGGTCAAAGTCCACCCCTGGGTGACACGGGACGGGTGCTGCCCCCTGCCGTCGACCGAGGAGAACTGCCGCGGTGTCGTGGAGGTGACTCAGCACGACATAGAGCACAGCGTGCGCTCCATCCCCAAGCTGGACACCCTCGTGAGTAGCCAGAGTCATATATGTTAATACAGGCTAACTTTCGTGTGTCCTCAGCATGGTCAGTGTAGATTAGCGTCCTCAGTGTAAAACACACAATTCTCGATAAAATGTTTTATTCGCCGTCTGTGACCCCTCGTTTCTTTCTTGTTAAAGATTGAATATTTTTTTTTAAATTAAACATATCAGACTATACCTTTTTATCTTTTGTGTTGATTTGCATAGCCATGGCGAGCCTTGCGCTGCCATACATGTTTGTATAGACAAAGGCATACATGTATGACAGCGTAAGTGTCCCTCGGGAGACATAGCATTTTAAATTGAAATAAATAAATAAATACTCTTCCTTTATCTTCACTTCGGACTCAATCAGATATAACTGCATAGTATAATGTATTACCTCAAACACTATAAACCTTAAAAGAGAAGATGAGAAAAAAGAGACTAAAAGAAAGAGAAAATTAAGAATCGCGCCATCTACATATATGAAATGAAATTATTAACACGAATTTTCCCCCATGTTCTAATAAAACATACTTCGTACTGTCATCTTTATTAAGATGATAAAATATTAGGAGGGTCTGGCTCATCAGTGGGGAACCCTCCCAGCGGTTTCGCCAGTTTAACCAACCACTCTACTATTGTTACGAGTTGCCCCTCTTACATATCCGACACTGAAGAGTGTAATATTGGTTATAGAATTGAAGCAAACTAAGCTTTGAGGACACTATAATTACATATTTACATTTGCATAGAAAGCAACTAGGTGAATGGCGACACTTTGTTTAGTGGACTCGCACATATTTACGCGACAATATGTAAAATTGGTAATTCTAGAAATATTTCGATCCTTTTAATTTTTTCTGTAGAATGCTTTAATTGGTTTTATAAAGAGTTTTAAAAAATTGATGAGCTAAATGTAACAGGCCGATACTGTACTTTTATAGTTGTTATAGCGTTGTTTTCCTTGTACAGTAAAACTACCTCTCTGTAAAAAAGGATAACACCTAGTTGTAGAGACAAAGTGTCCTCTTACTGGACAGTTACTAAATAGTAAATATCGTTATTTTAGTGATTAAAACTATCTGTTTTAGAGAAGTGTCCTCTAGCGAGAATGTCCTCTCATATAGTTATAGTGCATAATATGTAAATAGGTTAATTGTGATATTAAAATTTTTGAAAAAAAAAATATTTTTTTCATGTTTTTTGGATATATTGATGAAGAGCATGTGCTCGAAAGCTTGCTTTATTTATTTTTTATTTTTTTTTACATTTACAAAAAGAAGCTAGAGCTCCTTGCAATTACCTCTCTGTATTTTACATGAATCCCCCACTTATAGTAAATTTTAGAACAACATTGTCTTGATATATCCTGGTTATAAAGACGGTGGATATGTAAATAGGAAGTGTGTGGCGGCAATACACATAGCTGTAGGTTCCATACACAGTTGCACCCACGTGATCTGTATGTGACAGATACTGGTGAAGAGCATGCTCCGCAAACATTCCTTCGGTAACCCGTTCCGCAGTCCGGGACAGGTCCGCAAGGCTCTCCGCTCCAATTCCGCACCTTCCTCCTACCAGTGGCCTTCTTCACTGGAGGGGTAACTTCATATATATATATATATATATATAGATGGACATTTTGACGGGAGCAAATTGATCTTTAGGTCACCTCTCCCGTCAAAATAAACGTCAAACTAGACGCCATCTATTGACCGTTGCCGCAAACAAGCGGACTCAGGTCAGTGACAAAGCCACAACACCAGCTTTGGCAAACTGAGAAGCGTCCACCTAGAGACCATGGTTTCGGGCTTATGGCCCTCGTCAGTCTAGGGCGGACTTTATTCCATGAGATCCACACGGAATCAAATGGAATCTTCGCAATCACTCGAGTCCGCTAGTTTGCGGCGACGATCAATAGATGGCGTCTAGCTTTGACGTCTATTTTGACGGAAGAGGCGCCTAATGTTATTTATTTAAAAAGACATATATAGGATTAAAAAATAATTTATTCACACTATTTTTATGTAAAAAAATAAAATTAATAAATACGTTGTTGTACTTTGAAAAAGGTTGGCATTCAGCCAACTGAAATATTGGTAAATAAATTATTTTTTATTTAATATATATATGTCTTTCTAAATATAGTTTTTTTTTTTCATTAAAGATTTATTTATAGATTGCTCTATTTGCAAAACTTATATATCATTTGAGAGAAAAATTCCATCCAGAGAAAAATGTCTTGCAAAAGATAAATCAAGCTTTCGGGGCTTGGAAATCTTCTCACAAGAGTAGGGTTAACGCCGCACTCCAAGGCCCGAAAGCTTGAGTTAATTAAATAATTTCTGTAAGACATTTCCCCTAAATGAATCCCAGCGGTTTCGCCAGTTTTACCAGTTCAATTTAATTAATGCGTAAGTGTCCCGAGAAGTCCTCTCCAAACCGACCACTATGGTGATGTTATGCAAATATCCCCGCAGTGTGTTACTCTGTGTGTTGTGCAGGAACTACGCAGGCTCCAGTCTCCTGCCTGACCCCTCCTCCTGACTTCCTCGCGGTGGTTCTCTCCTCATCGTTTAATTTACATCCTTCCTTAGTTACATACCCACCAGTTATATTTACATATGTTTCCCACAGTTATTTGCATATACGTGATTTCCGTCACTTACAAATGTTTCCCATAGTTATTTGCATATACGTGATTTCAGCTAGTCATTTACATATAAGTGTATTTTGCCATTTACTTACATATAAGTGTGATTCCCGCCAGTTATTTACATATATATTCCACCAGTTATTTACATATGTCATTTCCACCAACTATCTACATATAAGTATGTTGCATCAGTTCTTCACTTACAAATATTATTTCCACCAGCTATTTACATATTATCTACAGTGTTTACAAATGCGTAATTCCCACCAGTTATTTACATACGAGTGATTCCCACCATTACTCACCTATATCCACCAGTTATTTGCATATGTGAATCCATTTGTTATCTACACCTGCTGGTAGTGGCCTGCACCAACTTTACATATATAAGAGTTGCCAACAATGATGTCTACTAGATATAAGGAACAATATTGGTGACATCTACAGTACTTGTAGATCTATTATAAATGGTTATCTAACGTGAAATTGTTGGTTAAGCACACACATTAGCTATCATTTTTATTGTTTTTATTTAGGATTCTATTAAAGTTGGCACATGTTTATCTTTACCCGATGTTAACGCGATTCCTCTTTTTTCATCATTATGATGACACTCTCTCAATGCTATGTTTTTATTTCTAAATGACACCCAACATAATAAGTGATAAGTGAATTTTAATTCACTATAACTTAATCTTTTTTGTAGCACGCTAATTTCGTTAAAGATTTCCATTAGCACACAGTAAATGCTTAAGATGGCCGCAACTCTTTTTATTGACTTGACAATTGACAATTAAAATAATTTTATTGACATCTTGTCAATACATGCAAAGTGCACAGTCTGCACTATTTAAAAAAGATAATATGAATTATATACACTATGTACAATGAATATGGCGCCTCTGCCAGCGCTGTAGAGTTTGGTGGAGAATCACCAGTGGATCTCCAGCGACACCACGTATTTCGTGATCTACGAAGAAAATTGATTAAAGAAAGCTTTCGGGAAATCCCTTTTTCAGCTAACTAAAACCCGAAAGCTTTCTTTGATTAAAGAGTTACAGCGTTTTATTTTTTTTTTTTTTTTGTAATTTGTCGAAATCCTGTAGCAATGAACAGTAAATGCTGTTGTGTTATAAGCAAGCAATTTCCCTTTAAACACCTTTTTTTGAAGTTAGCACTACGCCTATAAACAACAACAAAATAAGTAAATAAGAATTATTGATTTTTTCTGAAAAACCTTAAAGACCCCCAACTGTTTTTAATCGTTGAAGTACATCTTGCTGTACATACTGACAAGGGCCAACAGCCTGAAATGCCTACATGGAAAGCTTTTCTTGATTAATCAAGAAAGGCTATTTGACCAATATTCTTGAAATAATTAAACAATCAACGATTAGTTTATATTTATTCCGATAGATGGCGCAAGTCATCAGCAACTTTTTGTTGCACGATCAGATGTCTTTTTCTTGTTAAAAAAAAATTAAATCGTTTTATAAGTAAGCATTTTGAATCTTTCAATGGGAACAAAACATTATAATGTTATATGACCTCTATGTAATGTTATATATACATGGAAGATGGTTCATGATGTGTTGCATACTTACACAATTCGATAAGACAATTGAGAAATTTGCATACTCTATAGGAATACATTGTTGCATATTGTTGTTTACCAAAAGATAGTATTATCTCCGATGTTATAATAAAGTTATCAAAAATATATAAAACATTTGTTATTGAGTGGCATCTCAATACGTTCCGGTTAAGCAGATTCTGATGTTGTAAAATAAAAGTTGCATATACAGAAGGGTGTGCAAAATAGGTTTCTGGCATGGTTGTAAAAAACTGCCCTAATCATTTTTGTGACCTCTCAGGTTCAAATCCACGCCTAAAGCAACTATTTTAATATAAAAAAAAAGATTGTTACCATGTTGACAGTTTTGCAGTAGCCCAAAACCTTAACATAGTGTTCTCGTATATATATAAATTTTTAACAACTTATAAGCCCAAAAGTAGGTTCACGGCAGTTGTCAATCCAATTACTAATCATACTTACTATATTATATATATATTGTACTATAAGTAAATGGTTTTTTCTCTAATTTGTTGGGATTTTGTGTTGTCGGGATTTGCCCCGGACGCTTTCACTTCACGCTGACAACCAACACGACAGAATTTTGACATCTATAGATAGAGGAATTCTCGTCCTACGAACAGATCTAGATAAACGGCGGATAGTCTTAAAGCCCCTTATTGAAGTTTTTTACCTTCCCTTCGGACGATATGTAAAAAGGGAAGGTATATATGTAAACATCGTTTTTTCGCTAAATATATTTCAAATATGTGGGAAAATTCAATACCATTGCTCCTCTTAAAAGAATATTTTTGCACTTTCATATTATTGAATAATAATAAATCTCAAAAAGTAAAAATTTTCTCTAAAAAAATTTGAGACAATTTTGCATATTGGCTCAGTGTACTTATGCAACTAGGACACATCAGATACATTTTTTCCACGCACGCGTTAAGCAAAAGTATATAATCATTAAAAAACTTGTACTTTTCTCTCTTTATCTCTTTCTCCAACTTTTTCCACTTCATATTCGTGTAGCTTTGTACTTCTCCCCAAGCCGTGCCAAGTTCTCCATTCATATTCCCCTTGGTGCTTCTCCCGTGTTACATATTCCTCTCTGACCTGGAGACTCCACGTGTCATGTACACCACCTTTTTAATCCCTTCTTATTCCCCGTATATATATATATGATATTGTAATGTATATTTATATATTTCTCTCTATTTCAACCACTACTGTTGTCTTCTTCAGGGGGAAATCTATATACATTTAATGAAGTTCTGTTTAGGGCGATTTTATTTCTATTTTTTTTACAATAATAAAACGGCTTCTCACTGTCATTACTGTGTTGGTAAAATGTTGGAAGGGCTTGGCTCATGAGTGACGAACCCTCCCAGCGGTTTCGCCAGTTTAACCTACCAGACCAATATACTAATGTATTGGGCTGTTCTGCTTATATAGCAGGTACTGTAGAGGAATTCTTGGTGAAGGTATTTATGCAAACTATGGGCATAAGATTAGAGGATAGAGCACAGAAAAAAAAACACAAATTTATATTTCAAGCCATAGCTTTCATTTGTATTTCAAATTTTAAAATATGTAAATATAGGATTGATTGATCATTTAAAATTATCTTCTGTGTATATGCAAATAGGTCAGATTAAAATTTTATTTAATATTTAATCCTTGTGTTTATGGAGCCGACAATAAATCAAGAAAAATTTCCTGGAGAAGATGACAGTAGTCGAAGAAATGTATCCCTCTATTTGCATATTGTGTTTGCATATAAGTACGTTTATCCAAGTTTTACCATCTTGTTGTATAGAGAAGTAGGTAACAACAATCTTAACAAAGTATTCTTTGCTTCTACTCAGTACAGTACTTCAACCTTATATTCCAAAGTACAAATTGTATACACATGTCTTTTTATATACCTTTTTTTTAATTCAAGTTTGTGGTTTATCCATATATAGATGTCTGTTTAGAGTTTAGTTTATTTCTACCAATTCTCGCTGGGAAGGCAAACTCTAGTCCCATTTAACCTAATTTTATGTTTCTATGCAAATTGTGACATTTTAATTACATATTTGTTAAATTTGCATATCTATAGTCTCCATAATTGCATATACCCAAGTGGAAATGGAAATTGTTACATCCAGACGGAGTTGAATAATTTTAAAAGACAGAATTTGGGTCACATGAACTTCTTGTGGCGTATAAGGATGGTTACAGTTTGGATGCAAATCGTCTGAAAATATGCAGTTAAGTTTAAATTCTTCCCTTTTTTTAACATTTGATCTTTGTAGCAGCTGTACATTCATGTGCAGTTCCTTCTGAGTGTAACATTGTCTATCTCCACATATAGAAAACTGATTAAGAACACGTATTTTATATGAAGTTGGTATAGTACAGTTATTTGGGACTAATTTTTGGTTTCCTAGCCAAGAATTCCTACAAAAAAACGTTGACTTTTCAAAAAATGTATAGGTTGTTTATGTTGTATATTCCCCTATTGTTTTACTTTTATGTGTTAGAGGTAGATGTGATGTGTACTCTATCCTTACTTTTTCTATGAACTCTTTCTATGTACGCTTTACACCGCCACATTGGTGAACACATATGTAAATAGGCTCACCTTCTCTCTATCACATATATGCATATATATGTATGTTTGTGTGTATATGCATATATGTGTGTATATGCATATATACAGTAGGGTTCGCAATAATTCAGTCAATTTATAATGAGTTTAATTTGTTTTTTCTATGGATTCTCCTATTTAAATTTTTAATGGAAGATGTTCAAAGTTATTAGGTATGAAAACAGATAATCTAATATATATTTTATGAAGTTTTATTCAAATTTTAATGTGTATGGTAAATATAATTTAATACATATTTACATATTATATATAATATTTTATAAAAATAAAAATACAACCTTTCGCATTGAGTTTCTTTTATTATGATATGCGCGAGCTTTCGGGCTGGAGCCGCCCTTCTTTTTGCCTGTAGAAGGGCGGCTCCAGCCCGAAAGCTCGCGCATATCATAATAAAAGAAACTCAATGCGAAAGGTTGTATTTTTATTTTTATAATTTGTAGCGCAATTTTTTCGTTTACTTCAAATATAATATTTTGTGGGAGGATGATATTCACGTACCAAAAAAGGGCACCTCTCCCTTTAAAACTGGTGTTGTGGTATAATTCTCCCATCTGAATTTACAGAACTACCTCTTTGATTCGTGTTTAGAAATTTTCACAAATTCGGATTTTTTGTACATGGGGTTTCACATCCTCACACAACGTTTAAAAAGAATCGTATTCAACAAAATCATTATTTACTTTTTAAAAAACTATAAATTTTTAAAAGGAATAAAAATAAATTCAAAGTATGTTTTTCATTAGGATTTAAAATTATAATACAGTTGTTTTTAATTATTATTCAAAATTGACAAAAAAATATATGTTTCTTAATTCCTATACTTTACTATTGAGTATTTCTGATGTTCTGAAATCACCCGAATTAAAGAGGTAATTCTACTGTAGCTATAATTCGGTTATGCAAATATTTTTACAACAACGAGGTCTTATGTTGAATTTCTCCTGAGTGTGTTTTTGGTTTGGAACAAAACTATGCACATTTGATTAAATGTTAACTTTTAACAATTTTTAATATCTCTCAGCACCAACTTTTTCTCTCTCCTTCCTTCTAATCAGCATACTTTACCAGTATGTAAATATGTCTTGGCTTTTCCACAACATGGAATCTTTTGTTACATAGACCAATCTTGTCAGACTTTATTCCATTTTATCTCTTAATCAGATAACACTTTTTTAATCATTACCTAACTATATAAAAAACGCATTTTATAAAAAGTTAAGTGGAGGTTTATATAATTTTTTGGGGGGGGTGAATCTATATAATTATGTAAAAAGAAAGGGCAGCTCTCCCTTTGAAATAGATGTCAAAACTATCCGCCATCTACTAACCGTCTCTGCAAAAACTGGTGTTTTGGCACTGACCCGAGTCCGTTAGTTTGCCGAGACGGTTAATAGATGGCGCTTAGTTTTTTTTTTTCTATTTTGAGGGGAGAGGTAGCCATTCTTTTTATCGATCAAATTTTTCCCAGTAAAAAAAATCCGTCAATATAACAGTTTGTATATATGGCAATAAACACAGGTCTTGGGGAGAAGAACTTCTTTATATACACATGTGTGAGAAAACGGTCGTATCCGTAGAAAGATGTCTTGGTCGAAAGCTTTTAAGATCGTCCTCTTATGTAAATAAGTTCTTCTCCCTGACTTGTGTTTGTTCTTCTATAGTGGAAACGGAAATTATCTTTGTCTTAATTTGCATATACAACAAACAACAACAAAAAAGCCTTTATTTAGGGTCACTGACCCTATACAGGATAATTTGCATATATACTTTGTTGGTACAAGTTTTAATTTGTTAATTTATAATGAGTAGAACTTTGATTGCAATTATTTTTTTCCATTAGTCGAATAAACACTAGTCCTCACTCCCCCCAAAAAAAGTTCAAATATTTGGAGTTCTGTGTATTTTATATCTATATGGAATGTTTACATAGTTTCTATATAAAATAATGTTTTTTTTTTTTTTTTCAAATTATGTGCATAAACCTAATTTACATATATGTGGGAGATATGTATGTGTGAGAATTGGACAGCTGTTGTGTCTATTGGAAATCGTAATGATAGAGGCTGCCTGGCCGGCATTCATATCTCTATGAAAAATAGACATTATTTACTTCTCCTGACGAAGACAAAAGATTTTTTTGTCGAAACGTTGAGAAAATAAATAAAAACTCTAATTGGCCGAAGTGTCTATTTTTTCATAGAAATATTGTATATTGGAGTAGGTTGAATTCGTCTAAGGACCTAAACAGGGGACTCTCTGATCATTGGATAGATTGGTAGATTCCTATCAAGTATAAATAAGGAAGTTCTACAGGGCTGCGCCAATGTGTTTGTTCAGATAGGACGCCTAAAGAAGATCGCAAAGTATCAAAAAACGTTTATTTATTTATTTTATTCAAAGACAATTAGAAGATTTAAGAGATTTGTGTTCCACTGAAGTACTACACAGATCTCATCTATATGTTTTTATATTTTTATTATTTTATATTTTAATATTACAGAAGCACGAAGTCTATCAGACCATTGTGCTAAATTAGAATTATTTACATATATATCTTTAATTATTTACACGATGAATTAGTAGTGATTTATAAATCTGTGTACAAATTGCTATAAACTTGCCAAAGTTTTCATAAGATTGAGTATATACAGAAAGATGGCATTATGTCAAAGTAAGCAAGTACAATTTGGTTAGTCAGAGGGCAAGCCAACAAATGATGCTCTGGTGTATGTTTATATATGCAATTTAAAATCAGAGTTAACATTAAGTATATATAGTAAAAAAAAAGATAACTTTTAAATTGCTGTGTGATTTTTATTGTGTGATATTTATGTGAAATTTTAGTTGATAATTATTCCGACAGATGGCGCAATGTGGAGTATTGGTGGATGGGACATACTCAGGACGTCGTTCCCACGTGTGTCAAACACCTAAATGTGCAATTCTCACACATGTATCTCTCAACAGCTCCAATCATAACTCTTTTAAGTAGTAATATGCAAATACGGTGTAATATATGTTACGCCACTGTAGCGCCTTGTTACCATGCAATAACATTTCTCTCTCTCTTTGCTATATTTGCCTTCTCATTCTTCTCAATAAAATATTTCTTCTTATTAAAACTTATGTCGTCTCTTCCTTATTTACATACTTACATACAACAGTTGGAACGTGGAGTCACTGGTGAAGTTTACATACTGTGTTTATATCAACACCTTCCAACCAATGGCAGAGCTTATTCATTGACGGGTTTCCCTTCACTGATCGTGGTCCAATCAGAAATGAGTGGGTTTTTTTTTTTACAAGAATGAAGAGGTAAAAAAGGGAGATATGCAAGTTAGATATGAGGAAGGATTTCACTACAAAAACCTTTGGATTTAGAAATCTCACAGAACGTCGCCAATTCCGCCTAGCTGTATACAGGCTTTTTGTTAACCTTCAATTTTGTTATTTTTTCTTTCCCTTCTTTAAATATTTTCTATCTTTTTTAAACGTGATATTCTAAATTATTTTCTAAATTTCATTAATAAGAAAAGTCTACATAAAGAAAATATTGGATGGTCAAGGGTCAAAATATATATAAATATTTACACTCGTGGACAAAGCTTATAGAAGTGGAAAGTATTTAATACGTCGGTCGTTTTTTTTTTTATTTTTTTTTATTTATTTTTTTTTTTTTGAAGGAGACAGAGGTTGTTCACACTTGGTTATCTCGTGTGTCTTCAATAAAGTTCACTGTAAAAGGCACAACTTCCTTAAATCTTGTCCATGAGCGTAAACGGTTGTCGTTATAGGCACCTATTCAGCCTGATCGCAGCGCCTCTGGTGGCAAAATGGTGAACTACTAAAATTGGTATAATTTGCTCGGTTGTTACTTTACGTGTTTTTTTATGTGATATAAGGGCGCCATCTACATTCCAAATTATAAACTATTTTAAACGTGCATACTTATTTACATATTTTATTTTATAAACCTTTAAAATTAAAACTTAGAAAGGTATGAGCATATTTATAATTAGAAGAATTTTTCAGAAACAATTCTATATTTTTACCATCAGTACTGCTGTTTATTTTAATTATTTTTATCATTTTTTACTTCAAAATCGTAGGTTTTTTTTACATGTACTATATTTAGGTTTGTGTTGTGCGTGTGAATATTGGTAACTATATAATCCCCATGTATCAACATTTTTTAATTTTAAAATTGCATAAAGTGTAAAATATACTTTGAAATATGGCTTAATTATATGCTAATATGTTTTGTGTCTTACACGGCTGTATATGTACTAAAAGAGGCACCTCTCCCTTTAAAACTAACATCTGTATATATTTTGATATCTCGCCTATGTGATTTCTTAATAAAATGTTTCTTATTTTATCAATGTGTTTCTCTCTTTATTTAACACTCACACACAACTGTGGGGTATGGAAAGAACTCGGGAAATATGCTATTGTGATTTATGCAAATAAAATCCTAATTACATATAAGGTATAAAAATCTTATAATTTATATTTAGGGTCAATTCTTGAAAACCAAAAAAAAATGCCTTTTAATGAAGTGAGAATACTTTCAAATTTATACGAAATTTAAAACAAAATAAAAAAGAACAAAAAAATCTGTTTTAAAATTTTTGAATTTTAAAATTTTGATGGCCTGCGCCAGGAATGCCAGAAGCGACTTTTTCTCAACTTTCAATTTTGTTTTTCCATTTTCTCGCCTTTCCGTTCATTTTTGAGGGTTTTCCTTCGTTTTTCCCTTTCTTTGGTAAACCTTTCTTTATCTACTTTTTACGCTCTTTCTCCTCGTGTACTTTTCATTTTATTCCGACAATTATTTTTCTCTCCCTCTTTTTGTTCCATATTTCTTATTCTTTTAGCATCTTAAATCTCCTCTAATGTTTACTAATTCCATATTAAATGTGCAATATTTACATAATTAACATCATGTAAATGTGGGAAATCTACACATAGATATTTAACAAATGAAAAATCCCAAAAGAGTACCTGTTCAGCTCGATAGTAGCGCCTCTGGTGGCAAAACGGCGTACTAAATATACACCTAAAATATATTTTTTTCAAATGATTTAGTTATTTTCATGAGATTAGTTTTGCCAGGAAGAATATGATTAGTACAGCATATCACAACTCAGCATATACTGGAGATTGAGGAATATGCAAATAGTGGTGATTTCACTGAATAGGAATAGGAGATATGTAATTGAGGGAATTCTGCTTGAGAGAGATTAGAAGCATGTGTGCACCTATTAGGAGCAAATATACAAAGAGATGACCAGGATCCAATAAAAGACAAATTTGTCAGATCGACGACGTCGGGGAAAATTCACCTTACTCGGGGCTTAATAAATGGGAGATATGTAAATTTGTGAAGGTTCCTCCCATCTACAAGGAGTCCTCCTCTATGCAAATCAGAATTTCTACAACAAGCCCCTGATTTCGAGTACCAAGATGAATGGATTGTTGGCATTTTCTGTCATCCAAAAAGAATGCTTTTCCAAGATGTAAAATGCTTTAAAATTTATATGAAAAATAAAATAAAAAAGAACAAAAAAAGTTTTTAAAATTTTTGAAAAAGAGTCTTTGATGGTCTGCGCCCAGGAATGCCAGAAGCGCCTTTTTCTTAACTTTCAATTTTGTTTTTCCATTTTCTCGCCTTCCCGTTCATTTTTGAGGGTTTTCCTTCGTTTTTTCCTTTCTTTGGGAAACCTTTCTTTATCTACTTTTTACGCTCTTTCTCCTCGTGTACTTTTCATTTTATTCCGACAATTATTTTTCTCTCCCTCTTTTTGTTCCATATTTCTTACTCTTTAAACATCTTAAATCTCATCTAATATGTCTCAATTCTATGTTATAAACAATAAATACATAATTGACAATATGTAAATATGTAAAATATATACATCGGTTTTTATTCAACAATTTAAAAAGCCCATTATGTGGTACCTATTCAGCTCGATTGTAGCGCCTCTGGTGGTAAAACGGCGTACTATATCACCTAAAATCTATGCTGTTCAATTTTTGGCGATTTTTTCAAATAAAAAAAGAATATAAATAATAAATGTGTTTTAAAAAATAGGTATCTCGGTTTAGAGCTCCTAATACTGTATTGGATCATTCTGCTTATATATGCTACATTGAAGGGTGGAATCTGAGAAATTGTAAATCTTTCCACATGTAAAGAAAGAGAGTGAAGCGTGAAAAACCATGAATTTATTTATCTATGGCATACATATAGTAGTAACAACTAGGTAACATGGAGTGTATCCATAGATCGCCAGCTACCCAGTCTATCCTGTAGTTTATAATTCTGTCTTGGTAGCCTTAGTAAACCAGTTCACCAAGTGTTTCCAGGCATGTCTTGGTAGATTCAACAGAGCAGTGCTGTTGAAAGAGGGCAGTCCAAGAAATGTAGCCGTCTGTAACCGCTGAAATACTGAGGACACCAACTAACCTGGCATATGTCAGTTTGTGTCAAAAGTGTGTTTAAAGTGTTAAAAAAAAGGAATAAACAACTCTTTTTAAAGTGTTAAACTGATTTTATTTGACAATTATATACTTTTTTTCAAATAATACAGATATAACCAAATTATAAGTTTAAAATATAATGTATAAATGCATTTTAAAGGGAGAGGTGCCCCTTTCGGTACTTGTACCGTATATATAAACACATGATTAAATATATATAATAAAGTTTTATTAACAAGATTAATGAACACAACACATAAGTTTGTTTCTCATTTTAAGACTCAGTAAATCTATAGAAAGGTGTCTCTCTATTTATATATTTTCTTATTTACATATAAACCTTAGATAGATAACGAATCCTTGTGAAACCAAAACCAAATTCTTTAATTCACTTATTCTTTATAAGCTTTCGGGGGAAATTTCTCTTTTTCACAAATAAACATGAGATACAGACGATTTTAAAAAGAAGTATTAATAGAAATATGTAATTAATCTTTCTAAAATCCTTTGTATATATCACACGCTTATTTGTGAAAAATAAATTTTCCGCGAAAGCTTAAAATGGTCAAAAATTAAAGAATTCATGAATCAAAGATCTTTGAATTGTTTTGGGGGGTGGTCTTACATATAAACTTACTATCAATAAAACATCAGGTGTGTAGTAAAGAGAATTATTTACATAACGTTTTATTTAACAGCGAGCTTTCATCCATTCGCTCATCATCAGGCCAATGTTCACAAAAAAATGCGCACACTCTAAATATAAACATAATAATAAAGAGCTAGCAAACGAAAGCTTGTGTCGTTATACCAAATAAATCATTCTATGAACTACGCAAACTTGTTGCAAATATCCTTTTAAAATCGGTAATGGCATTATTATCTATTAAGCAATAACCCGCCATCTATATACATTGAAATAAGAGCATTAAAACATGAATTCTTTCTTTTACACACAAATCACAAACTTCTACTGTCCTTACTGCGATGAAAATATATTGGGAGGGCTTGGCTCATCAGTAGTGAACCCTCCCAGCGGTTTCGCCAATTTAATCTACCAAACCGCTCTCAGAGCTCTAATACTGTATTGGAGACGATTGGGTATTCTACTATTACTATATTCCAATACAGTATTAGAGTTCTGATGAGCCAAGCCCTCCCAATATAGTTTTTTCGTCGCAGTAAGGACAGTAGAAGTTTGTGATTTGTCTGTAAAAGAAATAATTCGTTATTAAATGCTTTTATATTTCAATCATTATTATCTATTTACAATTGTAATATCTGCTTTTTACATGTATAGACATGTGGTACATTTACAGTAAAAGCAGTCGCTAACTACCCACCATGACTATCATGGCCTGTACCACGTGTAGTAGTGATAAAAAGTTCAATGTTTATTTCTGGGTTGCATCTAGAGAGGTCTCAGATGATGTCAGGTGTTTACCAGCAGTTTCCATCCGAGGAGATGGCTTCTCTTTCTATGATATAAAAATCTTAATAAAAATAATATAATTACCAATAATAAAAGTGAACAAGATAGAAAATGGCAGAGAGAAGGAAATAAAAAATCAGTAATTGTGCCTATTAATACCAAAAGAACTCCTAAATTGAGCCACTTACCTTACATAATGGTCTCTCTGTTAGATTTGATTGGTTTAGAACAATTTAAGATCTATATTTGACCTTATTAATGATAATACAATTGCTATATTGGACATATATCTTTCATTGGCCTTGTAGAACGAGAGTGGTGTACGCGTGCTCGCATGTTTTAGTAAAAAACACAAACATCCTCGATAAAGAGAGGCGAGTTGCCCCTCGAAATATTGGAACAATAAAATAAATATAAATCCAATATATGCATCTTTTTTTGTATATATTTTTACATATGTGTACATATGTACATATGTGTACATATCTGTAATAACAATGATGTATTAGCTCACGCTATCTATTATCATAAATTTCAACTATTTTTGACGCGTATGATTCTTTTTTTAAATAAAACAAAATTTCTACTGTCCTTACTGCATTGATAAATTAATGGAAGGACCTGGCTCATCAATGGTGAACCCTTCCAGCGGTTTCGCCAGTTTATATAATATAATAATCTCTCTGTACGAGGAATGTAAATATTTGTTTATACAAATAAAGAAAGGCCTTGTACCTAGTCCATGTTGTCCTGGTGTAGTCCAAGCCATCAACCAGTACAATATGTAAATACATACAATTCAAAGACACATTATGCAAAAAAGTTTTAAATAAACCAAAGCAACCATTTTTTAAATAGAGCAATACATATTTAAATATTTAGATAATAAAAAGACATATATTGGATTAAAACAGGAAGTAGGTGAATAGCGAGGTAAGGTTCTTTATTTCGCACAACAAGCTTTCGGGCATCAGCTGCCCTTCATCAGGTATAATGCATGACTAGAAAGAGTGAACCGATATTTATATGCAGTGAATTAGCATAAAAGAAAACTAACTAAGATCTATTTAAAATTAAGAAATTTACATATGAAACTAAAGAGAAAAGTACGAAATTTGTGAAAAAATAAACTAAGAAATCTGTATAAGGTGAATTAAAGGTAAAGCACGGGAAGAAAGGATAGAAAAACAAGAAACGCCAACCTTTGTCAACGTATTTATTTAATTTGTATTAAAAAATTTCTAAGTGAAAAGAGCATCAGAACCAAAACTGGTTAAATTTGTTTTGAAATTAGAGCACTCCATAATTAAAATCATTAGATAATAAAAGGAAAAATACACTCATGGACAAAACTTAAGGAAGTTTTACCTTTTAGCATGTATATCGGGACAATAACTCTGAAATATATTACAGTGACCTTTATTGAAGATACACGAGATAACCAAGTGTGAACAACCTCTATCTCCTTCAAAAAATAATAATAATAATAACAGACGACCGTCGACATCAAATACTTTCTACTTCCTTAAATTTTGTCCATGAGTGTATATTGGATTGATATAAATAAAAACCATTTATTCGCCAATATATTTCGGTTTTCTGAATAATGGCAAATAAATAATTTGATTCCAATCCATTATATGCTTTTTTATCATCTAAAAACTGTATACAGTGGAGGAGACTACTTCCTAAATGACGAAGAATCGTTCTCCAGACAATCAGAGGATCGTTGTGAACTCCTCTCACCTTAAGGAAAGGGAAAAAACTTATAGATGGATGTCTTGGTTAACACAGGAATATATGGCATCGACAAGCTCTTTATAATACAATATAATTGTAGAACGCGACATTTGAAAATTCATCCCTAAGGTTAGAAATAATCTTTATTTTCCTTAAAATAAATTTCGATTTTAGCGTTCAAAAAAAACACATGCGGGATAATTTTCAAATGTCGTTTTACAAGTTCTTTGTATGTAAGAGTCAGTAGTACTGTAGGTATGGTGGCCTCTGGGTGTTGTAGAAAGCCTTCTGGATGAGAGACTTCTCTATGTCCCGGGGCTATGTAAGGGACAAGTGTAGCGAAGGCTACCATCTACAAGTACCTTCTTGGTCTTGAGTTGGGTAATGCCAGCCATCACATCGACCTGCCCACTCTGTGGGAAATAACTTTCGCAGTCCATCGATGGCGGAGTCTTTCCCACGGTGGACGCCACCAGCGAAGACTGTACGAGTAGAACCTCCCTTTAGCGGACACCCCGCTAGCAGACACCTCTCTACAAAGGACAGTTTTCATTTTCAAAATTACCATTTTTACTATTTAGCAACTCTCCGGTAAGAAAACAACTCTCCCTAAAGGACGCTTTGGCTCTGTAATTAGGTGTTGTTCTTTACAGGGAGGTTTTACTGTATTTTTATATATGTATATTTATAAATTTTATATTTATTTATCTATTTATCATTATATATATGAGAGAGAGAGAGAGAGAGAGAGAGATATTATTTATTCAAATATAGATTTATTTTGTATTTAAACCTGTTTAACCTTATATGGACCTTTTAATAAAGTAGTTTCAATCTCTCTCCCTCTCTCCATCAGGCCCCTCATACGGGAAGCCTTCAACATCATACAGCAACCACCCGACCTGCAGGGCTACTGGCTCTTCAGTCAAGGGCTGGATGACATCCTCGCGTCTGCCAAGTCATCAATTCACAGGTCCTTTCTGAGCCTTGAGATGAGGGGAGAACGTAACTTACTGTCTGGAGGAGAACTCTCTGTCGTTGGGGGAATCTCCTCGACTGTACATAACTGTATATCAAAATTCGAAACTATTTTAAAGGCGTAAGATTCTTTTTGATATTAAACAACCTCTACTGCCCTTACTGCAATGGAAAAATTAATGAGAGGGCCTGTAAGTGCAGTAGAAATTGTTTAATATCAAAAAGAATCTTACGCTTTTAAAATAGTTTCGAATTTTGATAACAGATGGCGCGCTAGTGCATCATATTATAACTGTATATATTTTACTCTTTTATTTTATCCCTCTTTTTATAATTATTATATACTACTACCATTGACTTGTGTATGAGGTCAATAAAATATTTTTAAATCTCAAATCTCTCTCTCTATATAATCATATTAATTCATATTTATATTTAATCTGTATTTAACCTTATATAATCTTATATGGACATTGTAATAAATCAGTTTCAATCTCAATCTCTCTCTCTCTGAGAGATTGAGATTGATTTATTACAACGTCCATATATGATTATATAAGGTTAAATACAGAATAAATAAGAGACAAGAGGGCCATTACTGATGAGCACCAACTGGAGCCACGGTCTATTCGGGATGATCAGACTGAATGTGTCAGAATCATCTCAGATGTTTTAAGAGAGCCTGTCATATTATTTGTGAAACCCATAAAATATTTTAGAACCTTTGAGTTATCTGTGAAAATTTTCAAATTGATTAGCGAATTGATCTCTCGCGGCTTCTCTTTTAATGAATGTAGCCATGTTTGTAGATAAAAAGGGTTCAAAGGAGTGATACGTAGATCTTGTTCCCGAAAGATATGTAGAAACGCTCCAAAAAAAAGTTCTCTGTGTTTGGTTTATGTCTGGTGATCTCCTCAACTACCTCCATTCTCATTAACGCTGGAATAAAATATAAGTACCTGTTCTGATAGAATTTATCGAGTCTTTTTAACTTGATCCTTTCTCATCTTTTGATGTTGTACTTTTATATGTACACGTTTCGGTGTATTAGGTCTTAGTACTTTTTGTGTGTAACCTCACGAATAGTAAGTTTGTCAGGTTATCATAGACCCGCAGCATGTATGTTATGTGCTGCCGACAAAAACCAAAAGTAACCTAAGGATAATCCATGTTCTCTAGGAATGTATCCATAGATCGTCAATTACCCAATCTATCCTTATGCTTAGGGATATATCTTGGTTTTCTTGGTGTTCACCAGTTTACTAAGTATCTTCAGACAGGTCTTGGTAGCTTCAACAGATGTCCATATTCAAAGAGTGTAGCCATCTGGAACAAAAATACATAGATAAGAATCAAGAAGTACATAGGTCGAGATACCATAGAACAACAGCATGTGCCATGTTTTATACTTTCAAATGAATATGTAAATAGAATTTTGCGGGATCGATATATGTTATGGTTATAAAGTATTTTAGGAGCTTTGATAATAATAAAAATATAAAAGGTAATGCCGCAATTTTTTAATTAAAAGGAAAACTGGAAGCTTTTATGCAAGCCTTCCATTCATTTATTGAACATAGTGATAAATTATCAAATAAAATATGCTATGGCGAATTTTCATAAGAGGAATGGCACACGATAATATGAACTACATATGGTATATGGATATATGTATATGTGGCAATATAATAATAAGGTGGGGAAAGAGAAATAAGGACACCACAAGTTTGGAAGAGGAATCCCCAGACAACCAGAGAGAGAGAGAGAGAAGGAGAGAACCGGGCCCGGCAACAGCCGGGCGGCCGTTTATGTCGCATACAATCCTCAACTGTCTTAATCGTCCTGAGGTTCCAAGTAACGGGGGGGGGGGCCCAGTGGTCGCCCCTTGGAATGTCGCTGCTGTCTCAAGTGACCGGACCTTACATCCCGTCTCTCTCTGGGCTGGCTCTAGGTTTGCTTTATTATTCCTGGAAGAGTATATATTATGACATATGTATATATGTAAAACAAATTAGGCATATCCTGACCACTAACATGAGCGTTTTATATATGGCAGAGCACCATCTAGTGGAACAAAAATCAACTAAACAGCCTGCACCACGCTGACGAGGGCCAACAGCCCGAAACGCGTTCTTGGTTGGCTTTTATTGATTTATTAAGAAAATGGGTTGGCCAAATATCAAGGAAAAGGTTAAATCAACGTTTAGTTGATTTCTGTTCCACTAGATGGCGTTCTGTCATTTAGAAAACGCTTAGGTTAGTGATAAGGATATGGCTAATTTGTATTTAATATCATCTGACCTTTTTTATTATTTTTTCATATGTATATATGTGATACCACAAGCAACAGCAGCAATAGAGCCCATGAATGGGGCAATAGTGGGTCGCCGAAATGTCAAAAGGACAAACTTTTATAAAAAGGTTGATTAGTCTCCAACTTGAATTAATAAAAATCCAACCTAAAAGTATGGTATATTCTCTATAAAATATACTTTGTTGAATAAACTAATGAATATTGTTATGATAATAGTATTATTAATCTATATCACACAGATGTAACTAATTAAATTGAGAGACCTCTTTTAAATTATAAAAAATTATATGCATTCATGCTCTTTTTCGAATAGAAATAAAAATTAACTTTTGATATTTAGTTTGTGTGTCTAATGGATGAAATAACACAGTGAAATCAATTATTGATACATTATCATGCTTTTAGCATTCTCAGCCATGAAATGCACACCTCTTTATTCCAGTTATCTATCTTGAAGTTAAAGCAATTGACAATTTTAAAACTTGCCAAACTTTATGTTACCAGGAAAAATGTCTTGCTGTTTTTTTAGTTTATCATCGCAGCCCTTCAAATTATGATAAAATGGTTGATTGTTTTAGCGTGTAATATCCCTAATACGTTTCCTAGGTTTTATAAATTGCTGTTATATTAATCTTTTTTAATTTTTTCTAATTCTTTGATATTTTCTTCTTCTCTCTAAATCTCCATTATATAGTATGAGAAATTTACACAAGAAATTTTGAAGATGACTGTGTCTTTGTAAGCACATATATTGGTTTTAAAATGAGACTTTTGCAAGAAAAATAGATGATAATATATAGAAATGTCTGTAGAATAATAATAAATTTCGAAGCTTGATATATTAAATAAAGAAGCAGATTGCTAACGTTTTTATTTTATTCTAAAATTTATAGAAATTTCAATTCTCTTTCAAAAGGAAAATATTTCAGAGAGTCTTCTAAAGGAATTTATGCTCACCATTTCTTTAAATGGAATTCTTTAAGAATTGCTACAGCTATCTTCTAGCTTGATATGAAACTTTAGGCGAACGTCTATGTAATTAGGGATAAAAATAGGTTTTAATTAAAAAATTATAGTTGGCGACATCAGTAGCTATAGGAATATGAGTGCTAACCACTATATAAAAATATCTAATTAGCATTATTAAAGGCATAAATTTTAAAAATAAGTGATATATAAAATTATAAGTATAATTATATTCCACCTCATCACATACTCATGGTTTCAGTAATATTCAACATTCAATCAACAAACACTTTATTTGTTCAGGCTACAGATAAGAGATAGTAAGCTACACCACAATTATAATTATGTGACTCGCGAACTAACAATGGAGTGTGTCCAATTTCTATGGAATTTACACACTAAAAATTTTGCAAACAGTAATGAAGAAAACGAGCATTATTTATACAAATAAAAACGCCCCTAAATTTATTAAATAAAATATAAAGTGCACCATTACTTTTTTGCTTGTATCTTTTCAGAGGCCTTTAAAGAGTTGTTTTTTTTTATCAAAGATTTGAAAAATGAACATTTGAGCATGTTAATGAAATATTTTTAAAATGTTATTATTTCAATTTTTTATCGGAAAGGAGCAAATGTTATTTTCTATTTTTCGTTTGTTTAGTTAAAAATAATATTTTAAATAGAGTAATAAAAAGTTATTTTTCTTTTAATAAAACTAGTTCCTGGAGCGTACAAAAAAGTTCCCTATTTTTAAATTATATCTAGTTTTTGCCAAATATTTATTTTTTAATATAAAAGTTAAAATAATATCAAAGAACAAATAAATTCAAATTTGACCTATAACGTAATAAGCTGCGGTGCTATATGTTTACCTTTATTGTACGTTCTTGTTTAGTGCTTCTTTAGTCCAATTGATATATTTTATATAAAGGGAGATATTTGTTTAAATTTCAAATTAAAATGTCGTTATACGATGGCTTAGATATAGATATTAAAGACAAAACAAATAAAGATGTTGAGTGGTCAACGGGAATTAAACTTTTGCAAACACAATTGCAATTAAAGAAAACCGCTTTGGCACAGGCCAAGCGAGATCAAATGCGAAAAAGTGCAACACTTACTCCGGTATTAGATTTAAAATCAAGACGAGATGATCAAGATGAAATGCCTCCACCACCAGTAGTAGGTTTTACACATGATAGCTCTGGTGGTGCAACACTTTTAGGAGGTGATTGGGATATAAAAGAAGAATATGATCCATTTTGGCCAAGTGATTATGAAAAAATACAAAGGGAACGACGAGAAAAAGAGAAAAAATTAAAATCAGACGACAAGAAAAAAGTAAAAGTTGAAAGGCGAGAATTACAACCAAGGTTAGTAGATGATGATTATGAAGAGGAAGAAGAAACTAAAAAGAAATCAACGACAGGAGTAGCAATTGCTCCACCAGCTTTCTTAACAGAAAGTTCTGATCGTAAGGATTCACAACCCTACCAATCAGGGCCTAGCGGATCAGTAGCAGCAAGAATAATGGCTAAATACGGCTATAAAGAAGGTCAAGGCTTAGGAAAACAAGAACAAGGAATGAGTCAAGCCTTATTAGTTGAAAAAACAAGTAAGAGAGGTGGTAAAATTATCCATGAAAAAGATATTGCTGCTCAATCTGGTTCCCCATCACATAATAGCCAACAAGCACAAGAAAAAATAACAGAAATGATGAAAAATCCATCAAAAGTTGTACTTCTAAAGAATATGGTTGGACCTGGAGAAGTAGATGAATATCTAGAAACAGAAACAAAAGAAGAATGCGGCAAATATGGTGAAGTTATAAGTTGTTTGATATTTGAAATTCCTTCTAAAGAAATACCAGAAGAAGAAGCTGTTAGGATTTTTATTGAGTTTAAAAGAGTTGAATCAGCAATTAAAGCTTTAATTGATTTAAATGGAAGATATTTTGGCGGGAGAGTAGTCAAAGCAAGCTTCTATGATCAGGATAAATTTAACAGACTTGAACTCAATGAATAAAATATTAAATTAAAGAGGTAGGAAAATTTTGTAATTTATACAATCATATTTATAATATAAACATATTTGCCATGTTTCTTCTTTTTTTTTTTTTTTAATTCATCTTTGTTTGTAAATATTTATTGTGAAATTTTTTTTCTTATGCTATTCATTTAAAAACATAATATGTAAATAAATTTGTTATTTTTTTCAAATTTACTCATCTTAAAATATTAATCTTTATAAACTTTGTTTTTTTTAATAATAAAATAAAATTTATATAAATAGTGTTTGCTTGTTTTCTGTTATAAAATTCATATTACTTTTTACCCTTCCCCTCCTAAAAATAAACACCCAATTATAGTGATTCCTAAAAATTTTAAATGCAATATAACAATTGTTTTAAAAGTATTTTTTTCATAATATTTATTAGATTTTGAAAATAGAGCAATCCATAAATAAATATTTAATTAAAAAGACATATATTGGATCAAAATATCATTTATTTTACCAATATTTCAGTTGGCTGAACGCCAACCTTTAACAAGGTGTAATAACATTTTAAAGTGTGTCTGATCCATATGTGTATGATGTTTGATCCAATATATGCCTTTTTAATTAAAGATTTATTAGATTATTTCAAGCCATATAAAAAAGTTGATAAGAACATTGTGTGTAATTAAGAAAAAAAAAGACATTTCTTCTTTCTTATCTCTCAAAACTAAAAAACCTGGGCTCAGCTGGCCCGGCTGATAGTACCCTGTAAGGACTCCAGGGATACAGGATGAGCAGCTTTTGTACTCCATGTTAGGAGCAGCTGCACATGGTGTATGTTTCTCATGTCAGAGGCGGCCATTTCTTTTGGAGCTAAGTCGGCCTGCCACTAAGTAGTGCTCCCAGTCTTAATGACAAAGGCAGACGCATTCTACTTCACCCAATCATGATGGTTGTCAAAAAGACATTTGATCATGCAACTTCTTTCTTATCTCCACACTAGGTGAAGTAGAATGCGTCTGCCTTTGTCATTAAGACTGGGAACACTACTCAGTGGCAGGCCGACTTAGCTCCAAAATAAATGGCCGCTCCTAACATGGAGTACAAACGCTGCTCATCCTGTATCCCTGGATTAGGAGCCCTTACAGGGTACTATCAGCCGGGCCAGCTGAACCCAGGTTTTTTAGTGAGCTTCTTACTGCTCCCCCTCCTCTTTTTTCATCCGGGCTTGGGACCGGCAACTATGCAACTAAAAGTGGCTGATAGCTTGCGCCATCTGTCAGAATAAATATCAACTAATGGTTGATTTTGAATTATTCCAAAATTTGTCCAAATACCCTTTCTTTGATGATAAAATCATGAAGATTTCCTTTTTTCTTAATTTATCAACCTGATCCCAGTACAATTTCATGTTTGTAACATTTTTCCACATTGATTGGCATTCTCATGCCCTTCTGACCAAAATACCAGTTTCATCTTCTTTCTTATCTCCACTCAATCACACTAAGGTATCAAGCTTGTAAAGCTTGAGACTTTTGATGGTGTCTGTCGGGGGAGAGTAGAGTTCATCAATGGATGAGTCAATACAGTCAATAATATGTCTTGGGGTTGCAGGCTGATCAGTTTCATGATTTGTCAAGATGCCTCAAAGACAAACTCTTTTTTTTTTTTTGGTCCTTGAGATACAGCTTGCACCACGCTGATGAGGGCCAACAGCCTCAAACACGCATGTAGTTAGCTTCTCTTGATTAATCAAGAATGGGTATTTGGCCAATTCTGGAATAATTAAAAATTTGTTGATATAAACACAAAGTAATAAGACCCAAATAAATAAATAGTGTGTGACGTTTCGGCAACAGCGTTGTTACCATCTTCAATACTTTTGTCTGAAGATGGTAACAACACTGTTGCCGAAATGTCACACACTATTTATTTATTTGGATTTAGTGTCTTATTACCTTGTAATGTTGAAAAAGTTTATTTAAGGAGGAAAAGGAAGCTGTCATAACATCATTCTAACAAGCAAAACAAAAAATGCGCAGTTGTCTATATAATTGATGTTCTTTCTTATCTCCACTCAAACAATCTAATCAGGGTATCAATAAGCTTGTAGAACTTGTTGATGGTGGCTGAGAATGCTGAGTAGAGCTCATCAATGGATGAGTCAATACAGTGAATGATGTGATATAAGAAAATAAGACCCGATCCAAAATTTAATCTTTAATAATCCAAATTGTACTTTATCAGTCAATGATGTGATGTATTTGATGTGAAACTGAAATTCATGTAAAAGAAAATAAGACCTAATCCAATTAGGTCTTATTTTCTTTTATTTTAATCTATAATCCAAATTGTGCTTTATCAGTCAATGATGTGATGTATTTGATGTGAAACTGAAATCCATGTAAAAGAAAATAAGACCTAATCCAATTAGGTCTTATTTTCTTTTATTTTAATCTATAATCCAAATTGTGCTTTATCAGTCAATGATGTGATGTAATCCAATTAGGTCTTATTTTCTTTTATTTTAATCTATAATCCGAATTGTGCTTTATCATTAATGAAATTTATGTGTTAAACTATGCACATAGAAAGTTGGTGTTAAATTTATTTAGTACTATATCGGATAACTTTATTCGCAATGGATAGCAGTTGACCAATCAGAGGCAAAGAAAAAGATCACATCATTAAACAGGTCTAAAACACAAGGTAATAAGACCAGGTGCAAATACATAAATACATAACTTCTATCCACCATGATTATCATGACCATGTGTACTAGGGATAATAAACTATGGCTTGGAAAATAGAATTACATAGAGTATGCAAATAAGCATCTGTTAACTCTTCTATTGTATAGCATAGACATCTCTCTCAGCAAGTTTATATTTACATATTTCCTTGGTCTCTAGGCGGACGCTTCTCAGTTTGCCAAAGCTTGTGTTGTGGCTTTGTCACCGACCCAAGGCCGCTAGTTGCGGCGACGGTCAATAGATGGCGTCAGTTTTTGACATTTATTTTGACGGAAGAGGCGCCCTATGCTTCTATATTTCCTTTTATAATATATGAAGTTAGGTTGGTAGCAATATCATCCAATATGGCTTCATATTTATTCCTTTTATAATACAGTAGAACATGAGAGGACACTTGCTAGAAGACACTTCTTTACCTAGGAACAGTTTTCATTACTAAAATGAGAATTTTTCCTACTTTGTGTGTAACTCTCCAGTAAGAAGACATCTCTCCCTAAAGAACACTTTGGCTCTGTAACTAGGTATTGTCTTTTAGAGAGAGGAAGTTCTACTGTAAATACTGCTTTATAAAATACAGTATCACCTTGATAATTCAACCATTTTTTAATGCTCCAGCCTATCAAATAATAAACATTAAACTTTTTTTTATGGTCACAAGGTAATAAGACCAAATCCAAATAAATAAATAGTGTGTGACTTTTCGGTAACAGCGTTGTTACCATCTTCAGACAAAAGTACTGAATGAGAAATTTTACCACAGCATGTTTTTCAGTTCATGTCATTCAGTACTTTTGTCTGAAGATGGTAACAACGCTGTTACCTAAACGTCACACACCATTTATTTATTTGGATTTGGTCTTATTACCTTGTGTTTATAATCTATAATCCAAATTATGCCTTATCAATTTTTTTATGGTGTTTTGAGAACCAACATGACTGGGTAAATGCATAGAATGTGTCTGCCTTTGTCATTAAGACTGGGAGCATTACTCAGTGGCAAGCCGACTTAGCTCCAAAAGAAATGGCCGCCTCTGACATGAGGAACAGAGCCCATGTGCAGCTGCTCCTAACATGGAGTACAAACGCTGCTCATCCTGTATCCCTGGATTAGGAGCCCTTACAGGGTACTATCAGCCGGGCCAGCTGAGCCCAGGTTTTTTAGTGAGCTTGTTTCTGCTCCCCCTCCTCCTTTTTCATCCGGGCTTGGGACCGGCAAAGGTGGAGTTATTGAATTGTTACAAATATGAGTGGAACAGATAAATTTATTTTTCTGGTCATTGATACCTCATGGACAAAACTAAGGAAGTTGTACCTTTCAGCATGTATATCGGGACAATAACTGTGAAAGATAATAAGGCACAATTTGAATTATAAACACAAGGTAATAAGACCAAATCTAAATAAATAAATAGTGTGATGTTTCAGTAACAGCATTGTTATTCATTTATTTATTTGGTCTTATTACCTTATGTTTATAATCTATAATCCAAATTGTGCCTTATCATTTTTACATTCAGTACTTTTGTCTGAAGATGGTAACAACGCTGTTACCACAACGTAACACACTTTATTTATTTGGATTTGGTCTTATTAACTTGTGTTTATAATCTACTAGACGGATGACCCGGGCTTTGCCCCGGGATTGACCCGTGTGCATATCTACCCGAGTGATATATATTTAGATAAGATTTTTTTTTATAATTGTTTGTTATTAGCATTATCTATTTGTTTGCATCAGCATAATTTAATCTAATCTTTGATAGAGGGCGCTGTTCGTGAGCTAAGTAGAATAATTTGAATATATAGTTTTAATAATTGATTTATATATTTTTTAAAATAGCCTATCGTCTTCCCCGTATTTTTTTACCTCTGTATGGAAATTTTGGTTTGAATTAGCGAACTACTGCGAATTTGTATACCGGATATACAAACAAACAAACAAACATACAAACATTGATTTTTATATATATAGATATTCCAATTTGTAACTTATCAGTAGTCACTATGTCTTCATCTGTTAAAAATATCTCTACTGCCAGCTTCTCATCATTATTTACATATTCCTCAAAACTTGTTCTTGACTGTATGTAAATATATAAGTTTATACAAAGCCTGTTAAGACACAATTTGGATAATCCCTATATATATATAAAAGTCTGTATGTATGTATGTCCGAAATACGTAACTAATCTGACTGAAATTTTAACAGTGGTATAGAGTAGAATCTGGAAAAATTTATAGTGAAAATTTCAGGTCTCTATCCCAAATATTCGTTGAGTTATTTGCAAATTTGCCTTTTCGCTCGCGAGCAGCGCCTCTTGCGGTGAAGATGGGAGGTAATATCAGTTGACCTAATGTACATGTAAAGTTTGGAGTGGGACGTTTCACAAGAGTGATGTCCACGGCGCCAATTTAAAATTGTAACGAATTGTATTTGAATAAAACATTTAATCAGGTAAAACCCGGGCGTTGCCCTGGTCATTCTGCTAGTAGGTTATAAACACAAGGTAATAAGACTAAATACAAATAAATCCAAGTTTTGTCCATGAGTGTATATACAGTAGAACATATACTCCATGAGTGGTTACTCAGCTAGAGGACAGCTCTCTACAAAGGACAGTTTCCATCACCAAATTACCATTTAGCTGCTCTCCATTGAGAGGACAATTCTCTCTAAAGGACATATTGGCCCTGGCAACTAGGTGTTGACTTTTACAGAAAGGTAGTAGGGGTGGGTGGAAGGATGGTAGTTTTCGACCCGGGTTCGATTCCCGTATTGGGCACTTTTTTCCTATTTAAAAAAAAAAAATGCGCCAATAGCCCCTGATTCTTGCAAAAGTCCAACCCCACCAGAGAGTGCAAGTAACCAAACGGGGCTCTGGCACATTTGTAAGTGCAAAGTTGAACTGCTTTTCACATGTGTAGACATGTGGTGCACTTACAGTAAAAGCAGTTGTTAACCTCTACCCACCATGATTATCATGGTCTGTACCATGTGTACTAGGGATAAGCAAAAAAATATATATATAGAGAGGTAGTTTTACTGTTTTTTTTTATATTCTTTTCTACATTTTTATGAACATAAGTAACGACTATAATAATCTTCTCGGTAATATTTAGACAACAAGACGAAATAAAAGAAGAATAAAGAAATAAGACTACATTATAGTGTCACGTTTGTCGCCGTAATCACGCCTGTAGAAGGGTTTTTTGCCCGAAAGCTTGCTTCGATATATGTTTATTAAAGAAACTCTTCTTCTTTTATTTCGTCTTGTCGTCTAAATGAACATAAGTACTGTACAGATTTTTTTTTTTTTTGGCAAAGACAATGGACAGATTTTAGATAAAAGTGGCACTAGCTCAAGCAGTAACCTATCTATTCTTTATACAATACATTAGTACACCATCTGTTATAAATAATTTAAACATTTATGAAGCCTATATTTCTTTTGTGCAATAAATTAAAAAAAGAGGTAGCAATCCCTTGAAATATTTTGTGAAAACAAATACAAGAAAATAAGACCTAATCCAAATAATTTAATAGTGTGTGACGTTTCGTCAACAACATTGTCACCATCATCAGACAAAAGAATGACAGACAAAATGACAACGCTGTTACAGAAGCATCACACACTATTTTTTTTTTGCTTATCCCTAGTACACGTGGTACAGGCTATGATAATCATGGTGGGTAGTTAGTGACTGCTTTTACTGTAAGCGCACTACATGTCTACACACGTGAAAAGTAGTTCGACTTTGCACTTACAAATGTGCCAGAGCCCCGTTTGGAGTGGAAATATTAAATTATTTGGATTAGGTCTTATTTTCTTGTATTATAATCTATAATCCAAATTGTGCTTTATCATTTGTGAAAACAAAGTTTGTTTTTTTTCGCAGATTCAAATACACCTTTTTTATATAAATTTATTTGGATTAAAATAGTAAAAAGGTGAAATTGTACTTGGATTAGGTGTATAAATTAAGTAAAAGGCATCATCTGAGCGTGTAACTAAAAGTTGCTGATTGCTTGCACCATCTATCAGAATAAATATCACTTAATCATTGATTTTTATTATTCTAGAATTACTCCACCAGCGAGTGCAAGTGACCAAACGGGGCTCTGGCACATTTGTAAGTGTAAAGTCAAACTGCTTTTCACATGTGTAGACATGTGGTGTGCTTACAGTAAAAGTCGTCGCTAACTACCCACCATGATTATCATGGCCTGTACCACGTGTACTAGGGATAAGCAAAAAAAAAAAAATTTCTAGAATTGGACAAATACTCATTCTTGATTAATCAAGAAAAGCTAACCACATACACGTTTCGGGCTGTTGGCCCTCATCAGCATGGTGCAAGCTGTACCTCAACAACTAAAAAAAGTTGGTCTTTGGGGCATCCTGAAAAATCATGAAAAACAAGTATTAAGGCAGTTTGTTGTTGTTTCTTATCCCCTTGTGTAAAGATTACACGAAATCAATGAGTCCATGCTACTCGAGCTGTTTTATGATAAGCAGTGGCCTCTCCCAAAGGTCCTGTTTAGTGCATCTAATGCAAGCCAAAATGTGTTCTGGAGCTGCAGGTACCAAGCTACGTTTTGGGCAAGTGGGGTAGATTTTGTTATTATTTTCTATCTTCAATGGCTTGAGATGTTCTAAATCTTGTTGTTTGATGCTGTCTGATGTTCAGAGCTCCTCCTGGGTTCACTCCACTGTACCAACTGTTCTTAGGTGGATCCTCGAGTTCTTGTTTATTTTTGTTTTGGCTACTGTTTCTATTTAGGCAGTTTACTAATAAACAACCTAAATACCTGGGATAATAAAAAATCAACAATTATTTTATAGAGGCCGGACCACAGAAAGGATCAAAAGGTGACGATAGGATTGCAAAGAACTCTTCCTAGTAAACTTTGAAATGAACCAGGCGATAAAGAAGATGGGTGTCTTTTTATATAAAACGAGCACGAGCTTTCGGGTAAAAACCTTCTACAGGCGGCTATCACATAGCAAGATGGATACCCTAGATAGCCGCCTGTAGAAGGGTTTTTTTCCCGAAAGCTCGTGCTCGTTTTATATAAAAAGACACCCATCTTCTTCACAAGGTAATAAGACCAAATCCAAATAAATAAATAGTGTGTGACGTGTGACTGAAGTACTTTTGTCTGAAGATGGTAACAACGCTGTTACCGAAACGTCACACACTATTTATTTATTTGGATTTGGTCTTATTACCTTGTGTCTGGAAGAATTAAAAATCGACAAATAGTTGATTTTTATTCCAACAAATGGTGCAAGCCATTAGAAACTTTTAGTTGCACGATCAGATGTCTTTTTTTCTTATTTGGGTATGTTACCTTGTGTGTTATCTACAATCCAAATTGTACCTTATCATTCACACCACTCTATTAAATGATCATACCAACCTTCTCTTCCTTGGTTATTTTTTTATCCATTGGAAATATAAGACCTAATCCAAATAATTTATTAATGAGTGACGTTTCGGCAATGTCTTTTTTTCTTATTTGGATAGGTTACCTTGTGTGTGTTATATATAATCCAATTGTACCTTATCATTCACACCACTCTATTAAATGATCATACCAACCCTCTCTTCCTTGGTTATTTTTTTATCCATTGGAAATATAAGACCTAATTCAAATAATATATATTAATGAGCGACGTTTCGGCAACAATGCTGTTGCCGAAACGTCACCCACTATTGAATTATTTGGATTAGGTCTTATTTTCTTATATCTATAATCCAAATTGATAAGGCACAATTTGTATTATCTATATATATAAAAAGCAATGTTTGTTTGTTTGTATGTCCGGTATACAAATTCGCAGTAGTTCACTAATTCAAACCAAAATTTCCATACATAGGTAAAAAAATACGGGGAAGACGATAGGCTATTTTAAAAAATATATAAATCAATTATTAAAACTATATATTCAAATTATTCTACTTAGCTCACGAACAGCGCCCTCTATCATAGATTAGATTAAATTATGCTGATGTAAACAAATAGATAATGCTAATAACAAACAATTATAAAAAAAATCTTATCAAATATATATCACTCGGGTAGATATGCACACGGGTCAATCCCGTGGCGAAGCCCGGGTCACCCGTCTAGTAGATTATAAAACAAGGTAATAAGACCAAATCCAAATAAATAAATAGTGTGTGACGTTTCGGTAACAGCGTTGTTACCATCTTCAGACAAAAGTACTGAATGAGAAATTTTACCACTGATAACGGTAGCTATTTAAAACATGATGTGGTAAAATTTCTCATTCAGTACTTTTGTCTGAAGATGGTAACAACGCTGTTGCCGAAACGTCACACACTATTAAATTATTTGGATTAGGTCTTATTTTCTTATATCTATAATCCAAATTGTACCTATCAACCTGGAGTATATAAACTACTCTCATGGACAAAAATTAAGGAAGTGGAAAGTCTTTGATATCACCAGTCATCTATTTTTTTTTTAAGGAGACAGAAGCAATTTTGTTCACACTTGGTTATCTCGTGTGTCTTCAATAAACGTCACTGTAATATATTTCAGAGTTATTGTCTGAATCCCGATATACATGGTGAAAGGTACAACTTCCTTAAGTTTTGTCCATGAGTGTATATTGGTTATCTTGTGTGTCTTCAATAAAGGTCACTGTAATATCTTTCAGAGTTATTGTCCCAATATACATGCTGAAAGGTACAACTTCCTTAAGTTTTGTCCATGAGTGTATATTGGTTATCTCATGTATCTTCAATAAAGGTCACTGTAATATCTTTCAGAGTTATTGTCCCGATATACATGCTGAAAGGTACAACTTCCTTAAGTTTTGTCCATGAGTGTATATTGGTTATCTCGTGTTTCTTCAATAAAGGTCACTGTAATATCTTTCAGAGTTATTGTCCCGATATACATGGTGAAAGGTACAACTTCCTTAAGTTTTGTCCATGAGTGTATATAGAATAAAGAGCTGATACATTATTGTAGCATTTGTTATAAGAAATTCAAACACTAAAGAGTTGATTTATCATTAGTAAACTTATTTGAAACCTAAGATAACAACACTAAATTAATAAATTGTGTGCAGGGATTCAGTAACAGCATTGTTATCAGTTCTATTGTCTGATGATGGTAACAATGCTGTTACTGAAATGTTACAATTTATTAATAGGATTTTATCATGTTATCTTTTATAATACAATATAATGCGGCTTGTGATTGTAAAACGACATTTAAAGATTATCCGGCATGAGTTTCTTTTCAACGAAAAATCAAAATTTATTCCAAGGAGAAATATCGATTATTTCTAACCTTAGGGATGAGGTATGAAAGGATGAATTGTGAAGAGTAATGATAAACGGAAAAATAAAAGTGTCCAGGGATGGGAATCGAACCCTCAGTGTTCCGCTTACCGGGCAGATGCCATGTCCACTAGAATAAAAGATGTTATCTTTTGTTACTAATCTCAACACAAGGTAATAAGACCAAATAAATAGTGTGTGACGTTTCGGTAACAACGCTGTGCAACATCTATAATCCAAATCCTATAATTATCCTTGTTTCTAATCTATAATCTTAATTATTAAACCTCTTTGCCGGTCCCAAGCCCGGATGAAAAAGGAGGAGGGGGAGCAGTAACAAGCTTGATAAAAAACCTGGGCTCAGCTGGCCCGGCTGATAGTACCCTTGTAAGGACTCCAGGGATACAGGATGTCTGTACTCCATGTTGCTGAGTATCCTCTCATTAAGGTTCTGAATAAGAAATAAAATAATTTTAAGTATGAACACAAGGTAATAAGACCAAATACAAATAAATAAATAGTGTGTGATGTTTCTGTAACAGCATTGTTACCATCTTCAGACAAAAGTACTGATGATGGTAACAACACTGTTGCCGAAACGTCACACACTATTTGGATTTGGTCTTATTACCTTGTGTTTATAATCTACTAGCCGAATGACCCGGGCAACGCCCAGGTTTTACCCGATTAAATGTTTTTATTCAAATACTATTCGTTACAATTATAAATTGGCGCCGTGGATGTCGCTCTTGTGAAACGTCCCGCTCCAAACTTTGTGTCTGAGAAGCGATATTTTTATAAAGAGATGATCTGGCTTTGTGTCTTCTGCTCGAATGAATGTTTTTCTGTTAGAATTTTGTTCCTGCACACTAAAAATGAACTGGCTTCACCCGTGGTCTCAGCTTTTTGGAATTTTTCCCGATATAATTTTGTATCTGATAATCAAACATGATACAGCAATATTGTCATCATCATTTTCTGACTAAAAAACAACTATTTTTGCCCAGAACCTGTCAATTTTATTTTTTATTGGCTAAAAATCCGATAAATATATTTTCCAGATTTTTCTCTATGTCCTGTCAAAACATGTTTTACATGTACATTAGGTCAGCTGATATTACCTCCCATCTTCACCGCTAGAGGCGCTGCTTGCGAGCGAAAAGGCAAATTTGCAACGCAATTTGCAAATAACTCGAAGAATATTCGGGAAAGAGACCTGAAATTTTCACTATAAGTTTTTCCAGATTCTACTCTATATAATGTTAAAATTTCAGTCAGAGATTAGTTGCGTATTGTGGACGTGTATAGCCGACATAGATACCCACATACATACATACATACACTGACTTTTATATATATAGGGATAATCCAAATTGTGAATTATCATTAATTTTAAGTATGATTTTTTTCTTTTCATATTGGAAAAAACTACAACTGCCCTTTCTGCAATGAAAAACATTAGGTGGGCATGGCTCATCAATGGTGACCATTTCTCAATAAAAATATTTATATATAATTCTACTGTCCAAAAACTAATGTTCACAGTTTGCCTAAATACCATTTCTAAGATTCCACTCTTCAGTGTAGCATATATAAGCAGAATGATCCAATACAGTATTAGAGTTCCAAGAAATAATCTGGTGGATTAAATTGGAGAAACTGCTGGTAGGGTTCATCACTGATGAGCCAAGCCCTCCCAATATTTTTTCATCGCAGTGTAGATAGTAGAAAGTTTATTTTATTTGAAAAATTAAATAATGGTTTATTTCTTATCATTTATCTTTATTTAAGGTTAGGACTTAAGAATAACAAAAACAAGCTGTTATTCTTCAGAGACCAGTTTGTTAAATATGTATATATACAGTTAATTTATAATACAATATAATGCGTCTTATGATTGTAAAACGACATTTTAAAACTACCTGCATGTGTTTCTTTTCAACGAAAATTCAAAATTTATTTTAAGGAGAAATAATGATTATTTCTAACCTTAGGGATGAGGTATGAAAGGATGAATCGTGAAGAGTAATGATAAACGGAAAAAAAAAATTCCCATCCCTGGACACTTTTATTTTTCCGTTTATCATTACTCTTCACAATTCATCCTTTCATACTTCATCCCTAAGGTTAGAAATAATCGTTATTTCTCCTTAAAATAAATTTTGAATTTTCGTTGAGAAGAAACACATGCGGGATAGTTTTCAAATGTCGTTTTACATATACAGTTAAACCTGTCTATAGCACCACCTCTAAATAGTGCCTTCCTCTCTATAGCGCCAGATTTTAAACATTAAAATGTAAACATTTTACATTAAAAGTGACCTGTCTATAGCACTCCCTCTCTATATCACGCTATTTTGTTGAATTCCAAGAGGGGGCGCTATAGACAGGTTTAACTGTATATGTTTTGGTTATTTTTGTTACTTTTATCATAAAAATGTATCTACATATTTGATCATGACACTATAATCTCCAGAGAAATAAATCTACATGGCGCCACCTCAGTAATTGGACTTCCACTGACATTGTGAATAAAACCAAGAAGATGTCAGCCCGGGTGACTTCTGTACGTGGCTCCTACTGGGTTAACTATATAAATAACACAAGGTAATCCAGAACACATTTTGGCTTGCATTAGATGCACTAAACAGGACCTTTGGGAGAGGCTGCTGCTTATCATAAAACAGCTCGAGGAGCATGAACTCATGGAATTTGTGTAATCTTTACACAAGGGGATAAGAAACAACAACATACAAGGTAATAAAACCATATCTAAATACATAGTGTGTGACGTTTTGGTAGCAGCATTATTACCATCTTCAGATAAAAGTACTGAATGAGCACAAGGTAATAAGACCAAATACAAATAAATAAATAGTGTGTGACGTTTCGGTAACAGTGTTGTTACCATCTTCAGACAAAAGTACTGAATGTGTATTGAAGTACAAATATCTATATATGAAGTGCAAATGTACATTCAGTACTTTTGTCTGAAGATGGTAACAACGCTGTTACCAAAACGTCACACACTATTTATTTATTTGGTGTTATTACCTTGTGTTTATAATCTATAATCCAAATTGTGCCTATCAGTACTGAATGAGAAATTATACCACAACATGTTTTAAATAGTTACTGTTATAAAGTAAAATTGTGAAAAGTATTAAAATTACAAATATATTCTCACAATGAGTATCTTTTTTATTTAAAAAACGCTAGCTTTCAAGCGTTAATCGCTTTTCAACAGGCTTACTATAATATCGACTTTTATCCCACCAGAAATATTTACAAAAATGATAAAAAAAGATACTCATTGTGAGAATATATTTGTAATTTTAATACTTTTCACAATTTTATCATGAATAGATGTTGTTTCTTATCCCCTTGTGTAAAGTTTACACAAATTCCATGAGTCTATGCTCCTCAAGCTGATCTCATGGAATGGGGTGTAGCTTTCATTGATCATGGCACCATGATCCAGGCACACTTTGGTGAAAGTCTGACTGTTTCTTTGTTGTGTTGTTGTTATTTCTTAACCCTTGTGTAAAGATTACACAAATTCCATGAGTCAATGCTCCTCGAGCTGATCTCATGGAATGGGGTGTAGCTTTCATTGATCATGGCACCATGATCCAGGCACACTTTGGTGAAAGTCTGACTGTTTCTTTGTTGTGTTGTTGTTGTTTCTTAACCCTTGTGTAAAGATTACACAAATTCCATGAGTCAATGCTCCTCGAGCTGATCTCATGGAATGGGGTGTAGCTTTCATTGATCATGGTACCATGATCCAGGCACACTTTGGTGAAAGTCTGACTGTTTCTTTGTTGTGTTGTTGTTGTTTCTTATCCCCTTGTGTAAAGTTTACACAAATACCATGAGTCTATGCTCTTCGAGCTGATCTCATGGAATGGGGTGCAGCTTTCATTGATCATGGCCCCATGATCCAGACACACTTTGGTGAAAGTCTGTCATTGTTGTTGTATGTTTATGTAATCAATCTCTCTCTCAGATTTGGAAGTGAAATTGTTCCTTATCATATATAAATAACATGATTTATAGTTACAAAAGGCATGAAGCCTGAAGCTAGTATAGAATTGATTTACACTTCATCATTTTTTTATCATCAATAACAACATTAAAAATAACAGATACACAAGGTAATAAGACCAAATAAATAACCTATTCCCTTAGGTTTCTACTCTATAATCCAAATTGTACCTAAAAACAATCAATAACATCTTAATTTTAACCATGATTCTTCTTTTTTTTCCATCGATAGTACAATATTTCCAAATATATAATACTTTTTATCATTATTCTTTGGACCTCTGGATTAGGCAAATTTCCATTTTTCAATAATCTTAGTTACATCTAACACAAAAGAAAGCACATATCCCTTTACCCAACAGGGGTTCATCATGACTATTATCATGTGTACTTGGAATTAAAACCACAATCGCCATTGTAGTGTATTTGCATATTTTGGATATGCAAATATCCTATTTTGCATAATAGTTTTCATAGAATTTTGTATATAAATAGCGACAGTTTTTAGCTACCAGTAGTCAGTCAATTTATGTAATAAACGAGATTACTGGAGTCCGTTTGCCTCGTTGAAGCGACACCTCACTCTTGGCTACCTCCCAACCTTCTAAGATAAAACAGCCATAATTTGTAAAAAAAATTTGCATAGTGTGTCCAACCAAAATATGCACATATATATATTTCCACAGAAATATAAATAAAAAATATATACTTTATTATTGCCTTTTTTTTAAATCTTTGGCATTGTATTTTTTTCTCAGTGAAAATATAGGAATGTTTTTATATAAATATAGCTTGCAAAACAAATATGTAAATATAAATATATGATATAGATTCTCTCACATTCCCACAACAAAACTTTCCTTGAAAGAATTATTTTTCCATTTTTCTTTGTTGCTTCTGTGATCAGTACCGAGCTCCTTCAATAATTTATCATCATCATCATCTTTTACTAAAGCTTCTTTGAGAAGAGTCAAATCTTCTTTGCGAGGTAGATATCCTGTAGGGACAAACCATACATATTGTTGTGATATGCAAATTTTTCCAAAAAAACATATATATATTTAGATAATAAAAAGGCATATATTGGATTGTATAAAAGATTTATTTGCCAATATTTGGCTGAACATGTGGAATTATGCCTGCAGCGAGACACCTGTGATGTAAGTGTAATTTCCAACTGTTGATAGAAAGTCTTAAGTCTTTCTATTGTTCTTACAAATAGATCTTTTATTCAATCCAATATATGCTTTTTTATTATCTAATGATTTAAATATGGATTGCTCTATTTTCAGAACAATATATATATATATATTTGTGTTATAGAAATTATATATAAAAGAAATAAAACCTTTCGCAGTTAAATTTTATTTTCTATAAATAATAATCCTTTGTTTGTTGTTGTTTCTTATCCCCTTGTGTAAAGATTACACGAATTCCATGAGTTCATGCTCCTCGAGCTGTTTTATGATGAGCAGCGGCCTCTCCCAAAGGTCCAATCCTTTGTTTACACAAGGTAATAAGACCAAATAAATAAAGTGTGTGATGTTTCAGTAACAGCGTTGTGACCATAAGACAAAAGTACTGAATTATCTGATGATGGTAACAACGCTGTTACTGAAATATCAACACTATTTATTTATTTGGTCTTATGACCTTGTGTTTATTATTCCAAATTGTACCTTATCAAACCTTTGTTTAATATCATTTGAAAGAAAGCATTGATTTAGGTAAAAGTGTCTTAAAAGAGTTTTCCTTGGATAAATTTTCTCTTTCCCTCAAATGATAGTAAATGTCTTTATTAAAAATTAACTAATAAACCCAATGGCCGTAGGAATGGAAATCTACCTCTGCACATGACTGGTACAGAGCAGGAGGGAAAATTCTGTCCTTCGAAGAGAACAAAAGTCTTTGATTTCCTGACTTAAGTCTGGTCATCTACGGACAATGACTTTCCATAATGGTTGCAAGGTTTTCCCACTATGTACTAAGTGTCAACCTGCAACCCCCAAACCGCATCATTGACTGTATTGACTCCTACATTGATGAGCTCTACTCATCCCTAGCAGACATCATCAACAAGCTCTACAAGCTTGATACCTTGATATAATTAAGTGGAGATAAGAAAGAAGACCCTATAAGCAAAATGCTGAAAATTACTTTTCCTGTCAATATGTAAATTAGTCAAACCTTAGGACCATGATGTTATGTTGTGTTGTAACCATGATGCTACAATGGACCCGATTCTTGTAAAAAGTCCAACTCCATCAGCGAGTGCAAGTAACCAAACTTGTGTAATTCTGGCACATTTGTAAGTGCAAAAGTCAAACTGCTTTTCACATTTTGTTAGAGATGTGGTACACTTACAGTAAAAACAGTCAACAACTTATAACCCACCATGATTATCATGGCCTGTACCATGTGTACTAGGGATAATAATAAGAAAAAATAACTATGATTATATATGATAAGGCACAATTTGGATTATTAAAATATACAAGTATCAGAGTCATCAACAATCAATTCTGTCATCGTTTGCTTTTGTGAATGGAATAAATACCCAAATATGGCCATTTCTTATAAGCATCGGTGGTTCAGTGGTAGAATGCTCGCCTGCCACGCGGGCGGCCCGGGTTCGATTCCCGGCCGATGCATTTTTTTTTTACAATTTTTAAAACTCATTTATATTATATTACTAGGGTAAAACCCGGGCGAAGCCGGGTACATCCGCTAGTAGATTATAAAAACAAGGTAATAAGACCAAATCCAAATAAATGGATTCAGTACTTTTGTCTGAAGATGGTAACAACGTTGTTACAGAAACGTCACACACTACTTATTTATTTGGATTTGGTCTTATTACCTTGTGTTTATGGTTATATATGTGTGGTTTTAAAACTATTGGGTTCAGATATTTGCGACATTGCGACTGCTGTGATAGAGATGTATGGAGACATCTGAGGCTCTTCATTGGACATATATTTGAAATATATTTACTGCGAAAAATTTTATTTCTTTTATATAAATACTGTTGTGACCACAAAAATTGTTTTAAAAAGTTTCTTTTTTTAAATGCAATGAATGCTTCCACACATGTTACAACATTAATTTTATTTAATAAATTCATTTATTTATTTGAGTGTATTTTATGAACCAGTTTCTTCAGAGTTGTCCAAACTGGAGCTTTTTTTTTTTTTTTCACAGAAGGAAACAGAATGGCAGTACAAACAATGGTATCACAGAATCTAACTATCAAATGTGTCATGCATTAATTGCATTTAAAAAAAAAAACATTTTACACAATATATAAATAATTATATTGATTTTAAACAAAAAATTTTACATTAAATTTAGAGAACTCTTTATAGATATAAATTAAGAAAAAAATATATAAAAATTATCTTTAAAAAAAAAAAAAAATTTTAATAATTTTTTTAAAAAGTGTGCTTCATCTGAAAAAAAAAGAGAATTAAAAAAAAATACTTTAAAAAAAAGAATATATATATATATATATATAAATTAAAAATAGATTTATTATATATTACTTTGTACATTTACTTTTTAAATTGGATATAATATTCTATATAATCCTTTGTGTGGTGTTGTTCAGTGAAATAAATATTTTTTTTTAAATCAATAAAAATCATATAATCAGAATATTAATTTTAACAGAATAGCTGCTTTCTGATGTGTATGATTGAAGTGTATGAAAAGGAACGAGGGGTTAAAAAAATACTGTTTTAAACTTATTTAAAAAGAATGACACTAACGAGTTGAAAACAAAATAATTGCCAAATATGTAAATATGGCAGGACAACTAGGAGGTTTGTGATGGAATTCCAACAACAGTCCGGCAGAATGGTACTTAAATAAATGATAGGGGGGTTATGTACATGTAAATATGCAAATACTATGGAGTGACTAGGAGGTTTTGGCTGGTGGAGCAGACTTGCCGTAAAAACTATCCAAGGCCAATCCTAGAAAACAAACAGCGAGTTAACTATCAACATATTTGCATATTCTCATATGCTTTTTTTTTCCCCAAGAATTAAAACAACTTCCTACTGGGATGAGAAAACAATATTGGGAGGGCCTGGCTCATCAGTGGCGGAACCCTTCCCGAGAGGTTATCTTAGTTTAATCCATCAGACTATTGTATTGGGCTATTTTAATTTATATAGATGGGATTTTATAGACAACTCTTGGTGTTTCAAGTTGCATATGGACACAAGCTTTAATATGACACAGTAGAAATATACATATTTAACAAATATGTAAATTTTCATCAAAGACACAGAGTAGGAAGTTATTTTAATTGGAGAAAGAAAAAAAAACATTCTAAATAGTTTATTTTATCTATATACAGAGGGTGCCTTATATATATTTGCATATGTAAAAACACATATGCAAATACAGTTTAAAAGCCGCTAATATAAATGAATGAAATCAAGATGGTCTGTGAACTGAGAGAGAAAATACCAATATTCACATACTTCAATAAAATATTTGATAGGAATTTAATTTTATCAGGTTATCTAAGGGGCAATTGTGTCCTTTAGAAAACTTAATGAAATAAATATTTAGAATTATAATAAAATCTTTATTGGATGCACTAAGATAGACCTTTGGAGGAGAGACCACTGCCAATCATCTCGAAGAGTACCATCTCATGGACAAGGGAATATACAACAACAAGGGGGGAATACAAGGGTTAGTGAACACATAGCGTCAAACAACAAAGCCACTGTATCGTAGACAAATACCAAGCATCGAGGGACACTCCCTCAAACAACCGTCTACCTTGGTCCTTTTTCTTTGCCTTGGTGGGTTGGACAAAAGTGGAGACCAGGGTACTGTAGATGAGAACAAAGAAGCTGGGGTTGTTTGTGACCACTTCCAGAATGGGGCCTAGAGTCCCAGTCCATTGTTACAGGGAGCAAGTACAGCCAGGGATCCACGTGGGATGTCATGAGGTTCACATAGAGAAAGTACTGAGACACCCTCCTCAAAGTACCATCTCTATTTACATATGTACCCCTATATGTAAATATATACATCACAGAGAGATCAGAATTTATGAGGATGCTTGTACCATCTTTCTCTATTTACCTATCCTACTCACATACCTATTTATATATTTGCACAAGCATCACAGAGAAATCAGAATTTATGAGGTTGCTTGTACCATTCTCAAAGTACCATCTTTCTCTATTTACATATCTTACTTACATACCTATTTACATATAGATCTATATGTGCGCAAATATTGCAGAGAAATCATAATTTATGAGAATATCTACACCATTCTCAAAGTACCATATTTCTCTATTTACATATCCTACTCACATACTTATTTACATATGTAACTATATAAATCCAGGCAAAATTTATATCAATACCTAGTTACATATTGCAACTCTCACACCTATTTATATAATGTCACAACATAAGGATGGTACACAATTTGAATATTAGAGATGGATCACTAGGTAAGAATTTGGTTCTGTCAGCTTTTTCATGAGAACCTGTCAAAAGTGTGATAATGTTTAACTGGATATGGCTAAATGATGAAATATATAGGTAAAAAATGGCGCTTTCTCTTGAATTGGTCTGAAATTTCTTTTTCAAAAATACAGAGGAACCTTATTTATAGTAGCCTCATATTTGAGGAGCAACTTGGTTATAAAATTATAATTTTAAGCCAATTCAAATTGCACACTTACCACAACCCTTTTTATAAAAGTTTATTGTACTGACGTTTCAACGACCCACTGTCGCTCTTTTTCAAAAGATAGAAAAATTATAGCAAAGTATTGTCTCTTTTCTAGCGATGACCCACTGTTTCCCTTTTTAAAATATGGAAAGCTTATTAGCAAAGTATTGTCTCCTTTCTATTTCCATCATTGAAAAAAGGGCAATAATGGATCATTGAAATATCAGGACAATAAACTTTGTGATAAAACAAAGGTTGATGGATTCTAAAACTTATGAATTGACCAAAATCCATCCGACAATTCTTTTTTTACCAGGGTGATGTACAGTGCCAACATTCTGATGTATATTTAAAGGGAGAGGTGCCTCTTTAGATACATGATTATCATCTTTCTGCGCAACTTTGTTGTATCTTTCATTCTGTAAATCAAAGTGAGATTTACTTAAGCCTAACAATGGTTCCATAACACACATAGATGTACATCAAGGTCTTCATTATCAAGATCATCAAGATCCTCTCAAGAGAACACCAGTTTCTGATTTCCAGACTTAAGTCTGGTCATCTACGGACAATGACTTTCCAGAATGGTTGCAAGGTTTTCCCACTATGTACTAAGTGTCAACCTGCAACCCTAAAACACAATTATTGACTGTATTGACTCATCCATTGATGAACTCTACTCTTCCCCAGCAGACACCATCAAAAATCTCAAACTTTACAAGCTTGATACCTTAGTGTGATTGAGTGGAGATAAGAAAGAAGAAGAAGAAGATCATTATTTATGATAAAGTTTGGATTATAGATTATAATAAAATAAGACCTAATCCAAATAATTTATTAGTGTGTGACATTTCGGCAACAGCATTGTCACCATCATCAGACAAAAGAATAAAATGTGATGAAATTTTATTCTTTTGTCTGATGATGGTGACACAATGCTGTTTCCGAAACATCACACACTAATAAATTATTTGGATTAGGTCTTATTTTCTTTTAAGGTCATTATTTAAAAATGAATAAATTAAAAATATAAAATGTTTCCACACACACACACATCTGGTATAAAACATCTATATCCAGTTCAAGGACTGGGACACATTATTAAATTATGAAAAAGACATTTACTGATTATGCAACTTAAAGTTACTGATGCCAAGCCATCAGCCAATCTTAGTTGCACGATCAGGAGATGCCTTTTTCCTATAATTTATCTACCTGATCCCAGTACAATTTTACTTTTGTACTATTTACATACATTATTAAATGTTATTTAAGACAGTCTACTCTCCCTTTTTAAATGGGTCCCACAGGGTTCACCCAGTCATGATGGTTGTTAAACAGACACCATCAAGGGTCACAACTTGATACCTTAATATGATTGAGTGGAGATAAGAAAGAAGAAGAAAGAGAAATGGGTAGCTTGCTGGAGTGAAGCCAATAATAAAAAGATACAATTTAGATTATAGATTAGAAATTCAGTACTTTTTGTCTGATGATGGTAACAACGCTGTTACAGAAACGTCACACACTTATGGTTATCATGATATAATGTTTCACATAGTTCTTTTATCAATTCTTTGTTGTTGTTGTTGTCGTATCCAAAGAAGAGTCTCAGATGTCTCCATACATCTCCATCACAGCAGCAGCAATATCCACTATCTTGGATGTGTAAAGCTGCTGCTCTGAGTCTAAGTCAATTTTCTGCAAGGCTGCGGCCATTGCTGGGCATTGGAATATTCGACCAAATTCTGGTTCGTTTCCAAGGTGACTAACGTGGCAACGGCACCCATTTTCCAATGAAGAGCAAAACCGATATCAATTCTATCAATTTATATATATGATTACATCAGTCTTCCTATATCCTCAATTTTATTTAAGTCATATAAAATCAATTTTTATATTAATTTGGGTATTTCAGCATTTTCAACTAGCTTACTCACGATGATAAGGCAATTTATCTGGAACCTCTTTTAATTGGGTAATTTCTCTGTGAAGATGGTACCAATACTGTTACCCAAAATTTTATATTGATTTGGATGTGGTCTTGTTACCTTATGTTTCTAATCTAATCCAAATATTATTATGTTATCATTGGCCTTAAAAATATGTTGATGTAATAGAGAATTGTGCCCTATTTTCACATGTCTTAAAAATTTAACATTACAGAATAATTTTATTAAAAAATAATTCATAAATAGAATTCTGAAACCTCCAAAAATGATAAAGCACAATTTGGATTATAGATTAGAAACACGAGGTAATAAGACCAAATCCAAATAAATAAATAGTGTGTAATGTTTTGATAAAAACACTGTTACTGAAAAAATTTTTCTCTTCGTTTTATAACTATTTACTGAAATGTTACACACTTATTTTTTTGGATTTGGTCTTATTACCTTGTAGTTCTAAACCCCGAAGAATGGAATTCACAATATTTTATATTTAATACATAGATTTGTTGCATGATGCAACCATTGAGCTAAAAAAAACACTGCATGCTGATTGGCTAATGAACTCATCAGAGTCAAAGTGCCCTTTAAGAGAGATGTCTTCTTACCAGAGAGGATCTAATTAATAAAAATGGTAATTAAGGTGATGAAAACTGTCCTTTGGTGGAGAGGTATCCTCAAAGCGAGAGAATCCTCTCATGGAGTAGGGTCTACTGTAGTTTATGCCAATAGATGGCACACGCTATCAGCAACATTATTGTATTTAATAAAACCAACAAGCAACCCAAAGCCAAAGATTCTTTTACCATATTCATTTCTCTTAACTTTCAGGCTAACAAACCCTTCATTGACACAATAAAATAAGACCTAATCCAAATAATTCAATAGTGTGTGAGGTTTTGCAACAGCATTGTTACCATCATCAGACAAAAGAATAAAAATCTTATTTCTTATTTCTTCTTTTGTCTGATGATGGTAACAATGCTGTTGCAAAATGTCACACACTATTAAATTATTTGGATTAGGTCTTATTTTCTTTTTTTTGTATCTATAATCTATAAGACAAATTGTGCTTTATCAAGCCCTTCATTCTAGTTCTCCAGTTGATGGGCATGTTAGCCTGAAAGCTCTAAAGAAATAAAAAAACAGGAAAACACATTCAGTACTTTTGTCTGAAGATGGTAACAACGCTGTTACCGAAACGTCACACACTATTTATCTATTTGGATTTGGTCTTATTACCTTGTGTTTATAAAAATAGTAAAAGAAACTTGGTCCTGTGGATTGGTTTGTTGGTTTTATTAAATTGTGTTGTTGTTGTTTGTTGCTGTTTCTTATTCCTTTGTGCAAAGATTACACCAATTCCATGGATCTGTTATTTAATGGAATGGGGTGTAGAGTGCAATTCTCAACCTACAACCCCAAAACACATTATTGACTGTATTGACTCATCCATTGATGAGCTCTACTCTTCCCCGGCAGACACCATCAACAAGCTTTACAAGCTTGATACCCTAATATGATTGAGTGGAGATAAGAAAGAAGAAGATGGAATGGGGTGTAAGAATGCAGCTTTCATTAATCATGGCATTATGATCCAGGCACACTTTGGTGAAAGTCTGTCTGTAATTTGAGGCTGTTTCTAACATGGAAGCCTTTGTTGCAGATTCTAACATGAGTACAGACACAGCTCCTCTGTATCCTTGGAGAGGAACCCTTGCTGAGGTCTATCAACCAGGTCAGTTGAACTCAGGATTTTTAAAGAGGGTTTTCTCGTCTTCCAAAACAATTAAATTGTAAAGTGAGGGAAGAACATGATATTTAACACATGGCTTACAGAGTGATGGGGTATGTTACAGTGCGATGGGGTATGTTACAGTGCGATGGGGTACGTACCAGTGAAGACCAAGGTGGCCCCCAGCCACTGCCGAGCCACCAGAGAATTCCCAAAGAAGATCACGGAGAAGAGGATGGTGAAGAACTTTCGCAGCGTGGTCACCAGAGAGCAGGGCAGGGGGCCGAACTCCGTGACTGTCAGGAAGATGAAGAGCTGCGCATGCAACAACAGCTGTCAGACTGAACAACCTGCGCAAGAATAATTGGGCGATAATTAGCTCAGAAGTTTTGGTGGAATGGTGTGATCCGTCAATTTTCAACATCCACATTCCAGGATGAAATCCCACACTGAGCACTTCTTTTTTCTATTTCACTGGCGGCCCATGATTGGTATACAAGTACAACCCCACCAGGGAGTACAAGTAACCAAACAGGGCTCTGGTACACTGTGTAAGTGCAATGTCGAACTGCTTCCTATATGTGTAGATATATGGTGTACCTTCAGTGAAAGCAGTCATCATCTACCTACCATGATTATCATGGCCTGTACCAGGTGTACTTGGAATAAGTATTTAAAAAATGCGTTTTTCAAATGATATTTCCTCAATATATATACAGTTAAACCTGTCTATAGCACCCTCTCTAAATAGCGCCTCCCTCTCTATAGCGCCCGATTTTAAATGCGTAGTACGATGCGATTTACATTAAAAGTGACCTGTCTATAGCACCCCCTCTCTATAGCATCCTATTTTGGTGAGTCCCAAGAGGGGGCGCTATAGACAGGTTTAACTGTATAAAATTACATATAGAACTTTAAACACATTATAAAGGACTGCGGCGAGTGATTATAAACAATACTTAAAGTTACACCGCATAAGTTTCTTTTTTTTTGTGAAAAATCAATATTTATTTCAAAGGGTAGCCTAGTGGACATGGCACCTGCCCGGTAAGCAGAAGGTTGTGGGTTCGATTCCCGCCCCTGGACACTTTTATTTTTCCGTTCGCCATTACTCTTCATATTTCACCTTCTCATACTTCATTCAAAAAAGTTAGAAATAGTAAATATTTCTCTTTGAAATAAATATTGATTTTTCACAAAAAAAGAAACTTATACGGTGTAACTTTAAGTATTGTTTATAGAACTTTAAACACAAGGATCAGAAATGTGGAGGAGAATGGGTTGACAGGAATGACCTGAGACATAAAAAATTGCTCTCAATTCATGCACAAGTTCAAACCTCACCAGTGATTACAAGTAACCAAACGGGGCTCTGGCACAATTGCAAAAATTAAGCAGCTTCTGCATATGAAGACAGGTAAACTTTTACCCAGAATGTGATTGCCATGTGTGGGACAAGCCCTTTTGTTGTCATCAATCCAAGTTGCATAGACAGAGAGCGTGCAAATAGTGGAGTTACCTGGCCGAGGGCACTGGCTCCAGACAGCAGGACAATGTTGGAGATGACGAAGGGATAGGTCTGGACAAACTGGAGGAAAGGACCCATCTCTCCCTTCAATAGGATACCTGCACTCACACCTCGTCAACCACATTCTTTCATTGGTAGATTGTATTGTTAGTTTGTATAGATACCTATTTACATGATGTGTAGCTATAATAAGGCACAATACGGATTATAGATTAGAAATACAAGATAATAACAACAACAAAAAGCTTCATTAAGACCTTTTGGTCTTATACAGATTCTCCAAGTAGAAGCCAGTTTGCCAAAGCTGGTGTTGTGGCTTTGTCACCGACCCGATATTTGCAGCGATGGTCAATAGATGGTGTCTGGTGTTGAGGTCTATTTTGACGGGAGAGGTGTCATTTATCTTTATATATCTAAGTACTGTCTAAGTTGATGTTTCGGTAACAGCATTGTCACCATCATCAGACAAAAGTGCTGTATATTCAAATATCATTTTTAGTAAAGTAATATTCAGTATTGTCTGATGATGGTATAACAACACTGTTACATAACACACCATTTATTTATTTTGTTACCTTATGTTTACAATGTGTACATATATGGTATAACCTTTTCAATTTACCACCAACTAATATAATTCAACAACTTACTTCAATTCAACCCAAATGTTTCATATTCCACACAATCAGAGCCTATTTACTTTAATTGGAATAATTCAAGGCTCAACTTTCATTGGACCAAAACATTCTTATCTCTTGAAAGGGGATGTTGAAATAAAAGAGAAGTTGGAGGAAGAATGAATATGCAAATAATAAACATATATGCACATAATGACAACTTACTCCAGAACACATTTTGGCTTGGATTAGATTTACTAAACAGGACCTTTGGGAGAGACCGCTGCTTATCATCAAACAGCTCAAGGAGCATGAACTCATGGAATCCATGATAAGACACAATTTGGATTATAGATTATAAACACAAGGTAATAAGACCAAATCCAAATAAATAGTGTGTGGCGTTTCGGTAACAGCAATGTTACTATCTTCAGACAAAAGTACTGAATGTAGTTTTGAGATTCAGTACTTTTGTCTGATGATGGTAACAACGCTGTTACCGAAATGGCACACACTATTTATTTATTTGGATTTGGTCCTATTACCTTGTGTTCATGGAATTCATGTAATCTTTGCACAAGGGGATAAAGAAACAAGGATAACTTACACACAACGAGGAAGAGGGAAGACCAGAGATTCATGTTGTACATCATGTGGACAGACTTGGTCTTGTGGTCGGACTTCATCCGTTCCTGGATAGCTCCGGTGAATCCGTCCAGAGCAAGGGAGATAAGCTGCACACAAGTGGTGTTGGAAACAACTCTCTCCAGCTCACTAAACTGAGACATTGCAAAAAGTACAACATCTTTCATATCCCACAGTGACTAAAATTAACTCCATATTATTAAGGTAATAGTCCAGGATAGGTAAAAATAATGTGATAGCCTCCAAATTTGCTTCACTCATGGAGATAATTGAGACTGTGATAATTGGGACTAACTTTTGTTTCCCTGAAGGTTTCATATTGATGCAAGTGTTGACTTGATACTTAATTAAATCATTATCATGTTAGCATCATCTATGTTAAAAATTGAAACCATTTGCATACTTGATTCTATTTATTGTTGATAGGTATTTCAGAGAGTACTGATGTATATTTTGGTCCAATGTTCAACATCACACAACTGACTTAGTTTTCTTATTTGCATAGTAGACTTAGTCACACATAGTTAACTTTAATGCATATTTGTGTGTGATGTTTATTTATATGTTGTTATATAGATGACTTAATTGCATATTTGATATTGTTGCATAGCTGACTTGGTTATATAGATGACTTAACTGAATAGTTGAATTGATTGAATAGTTGACTTAGTTGCACAGTTGATTTTGTTGCACAGTTAACTTAATTGCATAATTGACTTAGTTGCATAGTTGACTTAATTGCACAGTTGACTTGGTTGCATAGTTGACTTAATTGCATAATTGACTTAGTTGCATAGTTGACTTAATTGCACAGTTGACTTGGTTGCATAGTTGACTTAATTGCATAATTGACTTAGTTGTATAGTTGACTTAATTGCACAGTTGACTTGGTTGCATAGTTGACTTATTTGTATAGTGTTTTTGACTTAGTTGCATAGTTGACTTAGTTGCATAGTTGACATATTTGCATAGTTGACTTAGTTGCATAGTTGACTCACCAGCAGCAGCTCCCCCATGCCCAGCCCATCAGAGGAGGCTGTGGAAGGTTTGTCCTTGTACATGAAGAGCCCCACTCCCAGCACAATGAGCATGACAAAGCAGTACTTGGCCAAGGAGTAGCGCTTCCGTCCAATCAGCACTCCCAGGAGCATGACAGGGATGGGCTTGCAGGACTTGCCCACTACCTGCACATCACACACACACCATTCTTCTTCATCTTTTTGTAATGTTAGTTCTTATTCCTGGGTTTTTCCAAACATCAGTGGTGTGTTGGACTGTGAAAGTTTCCAGGCACAAGTTGATAACACACAGTACACAGTTTATAACAACATATTGTGATTTTTGTTTTCTCTGAAACCGTATTTTTTGTCTGATGATGGTAACAACGGCAAAAATAATTATTACATATGGGGAGTCAGTCGAAGAGTGGTACAAACCATTAGTTTCCAACATCCACAACCTGGGATTGAATCCTGTATTGGGCACTTTTTCTAATTTAAAAAAAAAAGTTGCTTCAATAACCTCCAATTCTTGTAAAAGTCCAACCCCACCAGTGAGTGCAAGTAACCAAATAAGGCTCTGGTACATATGTAAGTGCAAAAGTCAAACGGCTTTCAAAATATATAGATATGTGGCACACTTAGATTTAAAAGCAGTCAACTTCTACCCATCATGATTATCATTGCCTGTACCAAATGTAATAGGGATAATTTTTTTTTAAATTGCATATTTTATGGATAGATGACAATTGGAGTTATAAAACCCAGTGTATGATAAGGCACAATTTGGATTATTCTATATACAGTTACGAGCGTCATGCGTTCTTAATCAATTCTTCAGTTTTCATCTCTGTCACCGTTTGCTTTTTTTTTGGAATGGCGCTCTCCTATTGGTTGGCTACGATCACGTTATGGAATCCTCTCTTTCTTTTTCCCAGTAAGAGACGCCTACGGAAGCCAACAGTACATAGACAGATAAAGCACATAGGCTATAGTTATTAACTAACATATGCATTTATTTAAGGCGCCAATTTATAATTGTAACAAATAGTATTTGAATCAAAACATTCAATTGGGTAAAACACGGGCGTTGCCCGGGTCATTCGGCTAGTAGATTATAAAAACAAGGTAATAAGACACCAAATCCAAATAAACAAATAGTGTATGACATTTCGGTAACAACGTTGTTACCATCTTCAGACAAAAGTACTGAATGAGAAATTTTTTACCACAGCATATAATAAAATTTTTCATTCAGTACTTTTGTCTGAAGATGGTAATAACGCTGCTTACCGAAACGTCACACACTATTGATTTATTTGGATTTAGTCTTATTACCTTGTGTTTATAGTCTATAATCCAAATTGTGCCTTATCAATCCAAAGTTAAGTATTCAATCAATTGTAAAGATGGACGAGTGGGTAACACCCTCGATTCCCGACAGTCATGAACCGGGATTGAATCCCGCGTTGAAATTTTGTTTAATATGTGAATAACCTTCATATATTATTCATTGTTCAATTATCATGAACTAGGTTGCTCTTGCTGAGCGGTACCTATTTATGTGAATTTGAACCAATCAATTGTATTCAAACTTATCATGATAGAAACATTGTCATGGCAGACAGTTTTCCCCATGTATTTGCCAACCTTGTATCTTATCACAGAACAAATGTTCTCCAAACAGACCTCCCTCACTCTCCTGTGGGAAGAAATGTTTCAAATATGGGAGATATAAACACAAGATAATAAGACCAAATCCAAATAAATAAATAGTGTGTGACATTTCAATAACAACGCGGTTAGTCACACACTATTTATTTATTTGGTCTTATTACCTTGTAAGTTCTCATCTATAATGCCAAAATTATCAGTACAAATCATATTGTAACATAGGATTTATTAATTTTATTTATGCAACATAGTATTTCTTATTTTTTTTATTTTTTATTTAACATAGTGGTCATTTTTATGTTTTATATCTTGCGACTCTGTAAATTTCCCTCGTGGCTTATCTTTTGGTTTACCTTTGATAGTTTGTCCTTCCCTGAAATAAATTTTGTTTCCTCCTGAAGATTTTGTCTTCCCTAATTTTCCACGTGGCAATATGATACAATTTGGATTATTTTTGAAAATAGAGCAATCCAAAAATAAATCTATAATTAAAAAGGCATATATTGGTAAATATATAATAATATATAATAAAAAATATATATAATAATATTGGTAAAATAAATGATATTTTGATCCAATATATGCCTTTTTAATTAAAAATTTGGATTATAGATTAGAACTATACAGTAATAAGACTAAATCCAAACAAATCCAAAACAGTGTGTGATGTTTTGGTAACAGCGTTGTTACCATCATCATTCAGTACTTTTGTCTGATGATGGTTACAATGCTATTACAGATATGTCACACATTTTTTATTTATTTGGATTTGGTCTCTCTTATTACCTTGTAGTTCTTATCATTGCTAATCTACGAGAAAGACCAAGGATACCTGGGGACAGATATATGTGATTGAAGGAAGAAAGAGAAGGATGTTTTTTTTTTTTTGCTTATCCCTAATACATGTGGGTACAGGCCATGATAATCATGGTGGGTAGTTAGCGACTGCTTTTACTGTAAGCGCACCACATGTCTACACATGTGTAAAGCAGTTTGACTTTGCACTTACAAATGTGCCAGAGCCCCGTTTGGTTACTTGCACTAGCTGGTGGGGTTGGACTTTTGCAAGAATCGGGGGCCATTGGAGCATTTTTTTTTTTTAAACAGAAAAAAAGTGTCCAATGCGGGAATCAAACCCGGGTCGTAGTGGTCGAAAACCAAACGGTTTAACCAGCCTTCCACCGACCCCCTAGAGAATGATGTTGGAAAGGAAGGCTCCTACGGTACCTGTGTGGGGAAGTTGACATGCTGCAGTGCCATGTTACTGGATACCATGGCTCCTAGGTAGGAGAAGGCGGCACTGGCGTAATACATGTGCCGCGTGTGGTCCACCCCCTGCTTGAGTAGTGTATGTAGCACTGCGCATCACATCAACAATGTTACAATACTCTCTCCGACAATTCCACCCCTCCTTCTATATACCTTTCATAAAACACAAGCTATATAAGGTAATAAAACCTAATCCAAATAAATTATAATAGTATATTAGTAAATTAAATTTAATTGCCATCTATCGTTAAAATTTTACACAAATAAATTTACTGGCAATGCGTTTCTTTTAAATATCATCAAATATTATCTCTATAGACCTTACTGCAATGTGATATGAGTTATTAAATGAGAGGGCTTGGCTCATCAGTAGTGAACCCTCTCAGCGGTTTCGCCAAATTGATCTCTAGACCGCTCTACTATTGTATTGGATTGGTTTGGAGTATACCCTGTATTTTCTATGGAAATTAATAGTATGTGACGTTTCGGTAACAGTGTTGTTACCATCATCAGACAAAATGTACTGAATTTTTAATCTAATATCCAAATTATTCTTTTGTCAGATGATGGTAACAACGCTGTTACCAATACGTCACACACTATTAATTTATTGATTAGCTCTTATTTTCTTGTATCTAAAATCCAAATTGTGCTTTATCGTAAAAACTCTGTTAAGAAACCAAATAGAAATAAATAATTTATGTAATGTAATCAAATAATTAATGCCTCCAAGGTGTTTTGGGGTTCTCAACCTGCAACTCCAAAACACATCATTGACTGTATTGACTCATCCATTGATGTGCTCTACTCTTCCCCGGCAGACACCATCAATAAGCTTTACAAGCTTGATACCTTAATATGATTGAGTGGAGATAAGAAAGAAGAAGAAGGAAGAAGATGCCTCCAGGGCTAAGTTTCTTGCATCAATTACATGAAACTTGACCTTGGAGAAGCATTATTTATTTTACTAAATTATAGATCAGAGGGAAAAACTTATTTTTTTAAATAGATTGTGTGTGATGTTTCGGTAACAGCGTTGTTACCATCATCAGACAATCCAGTACTGAATAAGAAACATTTTTCATCTTTCTTATTCAGTACTTTGGTCTGTGATGATGTTAAACAACACTGTTACCGAAACATCACACTACTATTTATTTATTTGGTTGTGTTTTCTAATCTATAATCCAAATTGTGACCTAACTTCCATAAGTCCAACTTAGGAATGGCCAAATAAAATATTTTTGATAGGGAAGGTTTATCTAATCATACAGTTTAAGAGCTTTTTAACAAAAATGAGATAAACTAAAATGGCATGCTTGCTTGCAGAAGTATGACCAGTAATTTCCTTTTTTTTTTTCTGATAAAGCATAATTTTGATTATAGATTATAGCTACAAGAAAATAAGACCTAATCAAAATAAAAAAAATAGTGTGTGGCATTTTTGTAACAGCATTGTTACCACCATCAGAAAAAAAAGAATAAAATATTATTTGTCTGATGATGGTAAAAATGCTGTTACTGAAACGTCACACAATATTGATTTACTTGGATTCCTTTTTTTCTGTTCGTCACATACTGCATCTTATCACCATTAACAAGCTCGCTAAAAAAACCTGTGCTGGCCCTGTTGATAGTACCCTGTACCCAGGGATACAGGATGAGCAGCATCTGTATCCAAGTTAGGCTGCACATGACACCTGTTCCTCATGTCAGAGGCGGCCATTTTATATTGGAGCTAAGTCAGTGCCCTGCTACTGAGTAGTGCTCCCAGTCTTAATGACAAAAGCAGATACATTCTACTTCACCTTATCATGATGGTTGTCAGGGATTCAGGGGATTGAATCCATCATTAGAAACTTTATCTTAATTAAAAAAAAAAAAATTTCTCCAATGGACCCTGATTCTTGCATAAGTTCAACCTCCCCAGTAAGAGTGCAAGTAACCAAACGGAACTCTGGCACATCTGTAAGCGCAAAAATCTGCTTTCTACATATTGTTGTGTGTCAACAAGCAACCGACCGGAAATGCACGTGGCGTTGCAAAATTATCTTAAATTTTGTTTATTTTATTTATTTATCAGAGAAACGACACCACAGAGATAACAGGTACAAGTTGTATTTGACCACGGACCACCGTTTTCGCGGAATGCTTAAAAACACAACGTGCCAGTTATCGTCTGACCTTCGTGCTATTTTTATTTTTTTTGTTTTTCTTTTTATCCTTGCCGGCGAACGAACGATGTCTTGTACCAGATCTAACCCTCCCAACGGCTATACCGCAGAGAATCGGACCTCAACAACCCTCCAGAACCGGACCACAAGCCCAGCCCTGGAACGGGCCATGGTGACCATAGCCCACCAGGACAATGTACTGCAACCTACCAATAAATTGAGTTTTATATCCCCACTTCAGCCTCATCACATGGTGGAGAGCAGTGTCGGCCCAGCACCTCAAGCAGCGAACATAAATATCGGCTACGGAGAGACGCCGTGTTTCAACCCGGAGGAGGAAGACATCGAGGACCACGTGGAGGAATTCAAGACGTGGCTGACGGCGAGCAAGGTACCGAAGGGAGACTGGACGAAGGCCCTAGTACGGCGGCTTCCACTTGACGGCCGCGAATTTATCAAGTGCAGGTTTGACCCTTCAGCCGCACTTGAAGACGTCTTGGAAGCACTGAAACTTTGCTACCCAAGGAACGACGGCCGGGCACGTAGTAGGGGTAACGAATTAAAGAAAACGAGACGGCCCCAGTCCACGGAAGATACGGGGAGATATTTGATGAACCTGATTACGGCCCACGCGACGGCAGGCGAGTTTTCGCCGTTTGATTCAAGCAAGGAGGCATTGTGGGCATTGGCTCCAAAAGACTGCCTACTACTGGCAGCCTCGTGGAGCACCACGCGGAACCCAGAAGAGGCCGACTTCCTACAGGCGGCGAAATTCCTCGACGAGGCGGATAAATTGAACAAGGAACGGACGGAGGCAGGTACAACGACGAGTTGGGAAACAACTACGAGGACGGCGGAAGAGTGGGAACAAAAACAAGGACGAAATCCAAGGACCGAAACGCCAATGGAGAAAGCAAGAAGATTTATGCTACCGGACGGGACGCCAAGATGCTTCACTTGTTACCAGACGGGGCACAAACACTGGGATTGCCCGAAAAGAAGGCCACGTGGTAAGTACAATTTTGCCTCTAATCCTGTGGTGGAAGTTTCAAATAGTGTAGAGAGCGTACCACGTGTATTTTTCGAGGTTACTGGTAACACCAATCGCATAATCTTCAGGGTTAAAGGACAACCGGGGGTTAACGAGAAACAGACATTAAATAAGGTACCAATAGAAAAATCCACTTTAGAAATAGGGGGTACAGCAATGGAAAAATTCCGTTGGACAGGTATGACAAATTTCTGTTTAATCACGCATATCAATGAGACACATGTAGGCAAACTGATTTTCGATTCAGGGGCAAATGTTAGCTGCATAGACGAAGGAATAGCAAACGCACTAGGATGCGCTAGAATGCCTTCAAAATTACTTATACGGGGAATAAGTGGGTCAGTAGTCTCGAACACGTGCACATACTTGGAGGTCAACATTGATGGTTTCGACATATGTGGCAGGTTCACCATAATTCCAGGAAACGGGGAAAAGATTATCTTCGGCGTCGATATTCTAACAAACTATCATTGCAAAATTATGTTTAGAGACGAATCGGTAGAATTGTATAGGCCAAAAATAGGCACGGACGACCACGTGGTAGAACTAAACGAAGAACGGGAACTCGAGAGGTTAGGCACAATTACGAACGATCGGAAAAACCCCAAACAAAAGTACTGCATACTAGACGACCTTGAAATTGCACCACGTTGTAAAACGAGGGTTAAGTTAAAAGGGCCAACAGTAACGGCGGGCATTTTAGAACCCCACCCAGACTGCGTAAGAAGAACGGGGCTACTAATACCATCAGTACACGTTTCCGAAACGGTATCCGAGATATTCATTGATGTCATAAATACTAGGAACGAGCCGGTGCGGTTGGTAGCAAACTCGTGCTTGTTACGATCCGGCGGGGAAATAGCGAATGTTTCTTTCCTAAGTGAACAGGTGGGATACAGTACGACGGCCACGTGCAAATACGAACCACAGAAGTTCGATATAAACCCGGAGCTATCGGACAGCGAAAAAATCGACGTACTGGACGTATTGTACAGGTATCGGGAACTTTTCTCAGAAGAGTGGAATAAGGCGGCAGATATCGAACCGTACCACATTAAACTTAAAGCGAACACGGAACCAATTCGACAAAAAGCCTATCGCCGCAGTCCTAAGGAACGTGATATTATAGAGGAACAGGTTAAAGAAATGTGTGAAAAAGGAGTTATTAGGAAATCAACATCTCCATGGGCGAGCCCGGTCGTTTTGGTTAAAAAATCAGACGGATCCTATAGATTTTGTGTGGACTATAGAAAAGTTAACAACGTAACCGAAAAATTCTCATATCCATTACCGGATATCACCGACTGCCTGGACCGTTTAGCGGGAATGAAGTATTTCTCTCACACAGATTTTGTTAGAGGTTATTGGCAGTGTCCACTGGACGAAACAAGCAAGCCAATTACAGCGTTCACGACAGGTAACGGGTTGTACGAGTTTCAAGTGTTACCCTTTGGTTTAACCGGGGCACCGGGTCATTTCGAAAGAATCATGGATACACTGTTAGCTGAATTGAAATGGTCCGAGTGTATGGTTTATCTAGATGACGTCATCGTGTACGGAAGAGACATACGTGAACACAACGTGCGGTTAACAAATGTTCTAGAATGTTTCCGCGGGGCAGGCTTATCCCTAAAACCATCAAAATGTAGATTCGCCTACCAAAAGTTACCAATTTTGGGTGATGTGGTATCGGAAAACGGCGTAGAACCGGCTACTGATAAGATCGAGGCGGTTAAGGAATTTCCGATTCCGAAAAATGTCAAGCAAGTTCTTTCGTTTCTGGGACTTTGCGGCTATTATCGCCGTTTCATAAAAAACTTTTCAAAGATAAGCAAACCGCTGACGTGTTTAACGGAAAAAGATAAGAAATTCGTGATAGGTCCGGCCGAAATAGAAGCTTTCGAAACCTTAAAAAAAAAATTGACTGAGGAGCCAATTCTAGCACACTTCAACCCAGACGCTAGAATAGAAATACATACGGACGCATCAATCGTGGGATTAGGCGCGGTGCTAATGCAACCGGACAATGACGGGTTTTTGCACCCGATCCACTACTTGTCGAGAACGACATCGAAACACGAGAGTAAATATGGTATCTCAGAACTAGAGTGTTTAGCAATAGTCTGGGCTCTACAAAAGTTACGGCCGTATATCTTCGGGAGAGAATTCAAAGTCGTAACCGACCATAGCGCGTTAACGTGGCTAGCTAACGTACGTGACCCGTGCTCAAGACTTACTAGATGGGGGTTAAAACTCATGGAGCACGACTTTGAAATAGTCCACCGCGCAGGGAGGAAGAACGTTGCACCGGACGCACTCTCACGCAACCCGTTCCACAAAAAAGATACGAACGTCGAAGACAACTTCAACGATTTAACGGCATGCACAGTACGGATCGACGAAAACGGACAAAAGGAAGACACGTTTTGCCGCGATATTACCGGGAAACTACCAGACGCTAAAACACGGGACGAATATAAAAAAATAAACGGGATCCTTTATAAAAAGAACCATGCAACACAAGGTAACCAATGGTTGGTCGTAGCACCAAAGCAAAGCGTATCCGAAATAATGAAAACAGCGCACGATATACCCGAGGCAGGACACATGGGGGTAGCGAAAACGGTCCACCGTATTAAGCAACGGTTCTACTGGAAAGGTCTGGAAGAAGACGTGCGGAAATACGTTCGGTCGTGCAAAGTGTGCCAGGCCTTCAAACCACAGAGGTTCAAACCCGCAGCCCCGCTAGAACCGTTACCACCAGCAACAGACATCTGGGAACGAGTGGGAATAGACCACCAAGGTCCTTTCAAAAAATCGGTAGAAGGCTACGAACACATTCTAACGATCGTAGACCATTTTAGTAAATACGCACTCGCAATCCCGGTAAAAGATACAAAGGCGGAAACCACGTGCAACGCACTCTCAGACAATCTGCTCTACGTTTTTGGTACTCCGAAATGCATAATATCCGATCAAGGCAAATCTTTCGATTCGAGTACTTTTAGAGACTTTACACGGTTGTACGGTATTAAACACATTATGGCTTCCGTGGCACACCCGCAAACAAATGGCTTATGCGAAAAACTCAACGGCATCATAAAAAACGGCATCAGAGTCTATCTCGAGGACGATCATGCCGAATGGCCGAGATTCGTAAAAACGGCGACTTTTGCGTATAACTCGTCCATTCAGTCGTCGACACAGGTGACACCGCATAAGTTGATATTTGGCGTAGAACCGAGGACGTCCCTAGACGTAGGACTACCAACCGTCGACGAGCCAGTAAAAACTTACGACGAATACGTGACCAACCGCATTTTAGAAAACGAGAGATTAAAGAAAATTTCCGACGAAAACTACCGAGACCGGACGATGATGACGAAGTGTCAGTATGACCTTGCGAACCGTGACCGCTTCCGGAAGTTTGAAGTGGGCGACCTGGTACTACTGGAGTCGTCTCGCAGGAAACCAGGGAAAACGGAGAAATTTCTACCGAAATACGTAGGACCGTACGTAATAACGGATAGAATCAAGGAAACGACGTATAGGTTACGACCACAGGACGGACGCAACGAAAATAGTAGGCACCAGAGTACGTTAGCACACGTGTCGAGACTTAAGGAATTTTTAGAAAGATAACGGCGACTCGAGGGACCGAGTCTAAGATAAGAGGGGGGTGGTGTTGTGTGTCAACAAGCAACCGACCGGAAATGCACGTGGCGTTGCAAAATTATCTTAAATTTTGTTTATTTTATTTATTTATCAGAGAAACGACACCACAGAGATAACAGGTACAAGTTGTATTTGACCACGGACCACCGTTTTCGCGGAATGCTTAAAAACACAACGTGCCAGTTATCGTCTGACCTTCGTGCTATTTTTATTTTTTTTGTTTTTCTTTTTATCCTTGCCGGCGAACGAACGATGTCTTGTACCAGATCTAACCCTCCCAACGGCTATACCGCAGAGAATCGGACCTCAACAACCCTCCAGAACCGGACCACAAGCCCAGCCCTGGAACGGGCCATGGTGACCATAGCCCACCAGGACAATGTACTGCAACCTACCAATAAATTGAGTTTTATATCCCCACTTCAGCCTCATCAATATGTAGACATATGGTGAACACTTACAGTAAGGGCAGTCTCCATCTACTACCCCTTATGATTATCATGGCCTGTACCACATTTACTAGGAAAAATATGTGATGGTTGTCAAATCTCGCTCATCACTATTGACAAGCTCAAGATTCCCAGAATTTCTTTATAAAAATTGGAGAGAGATAAGAAAGAAGAAGATTGTATGCAGCTGGCATTAAGGCTAATACTTCACTTGGTATCTTGGCCCAATGTTATTTTACAAGAAAGACATCTGATCATGCAACTAAAAGTTGCTGATGGCTTGTGCCATCTATCAGAATAAATATCAACTTATCATTGATTTTTAATTATTCCATCTTCTTCTTTCTTATCTCCACTCAATCATATTAGGGTATCAAGCTTTGACAACCATCATGACTGGGTGAAGTAGAATGTGTCTGCCTTTGTCATTAAGACTGAAATCACTACTCAGTGGCAGGCCAACTTAGCTCCAAAAGAAATGGCCGCCTCTGACATGAGGAACAGACGCCATGTGCAGCCGCTCCTAACATGGAGTACAAACGCTGCTCATCCTGTATCCCTGGATTAGGAGCCCTTACAGGGTACTATCAGCCGGGCCAGCTGAGCCCAGGTTTTTTACTGAGCTTGTTACTGCTCCCCCTTCTCCTTTTTCATCTGGGCTTGGTACCGGCAAAGGTGGAGGATATGTAAATTATTCCATAATTGGCCATATACCCTTTCTTTATTAATCAAGAACATATTTACATATTTCAGGCTGTTGGCCTTCATTAACGTGGTGCAACCTTAATGACCAAAAATTAGGCTATGTGGCCAATTCTGGAATAATTAAATATCACCAATTAGTTGATATTTATTCCAATAGATGGTGCAAGCCATCAGCAACTTTCAGTTGTACAATCAGGAGATGTCTTTCTCATATTTTACCAAGCTGATCCTGGTACAATTTTGCTTTTATACCATTTTTCCAATGTTGTTGTTGTTGTTCTCGTGTCCAAAGAAGAGTCTCAGATATCTCCATGCATCTCCATCACAGCAGCAGCAATATCCACTATCTTGGATGTGTTAAGCTGCTGCTCTGGGTCAAAGTCAATTTTCTGCAAAGTTGCGGCCATTGGAATATTCGACCAAATTCTGGTTCGTTTCCAAGGTGACTAACGTGTCAACGGCACCCATTTTCCAATGAAGAGCAAAACCGATATCAATTCTATGTTATTGTTGTTGTTGTTGTCGTATCCAAAGAAGAGTCTCAGATGTCTCCATGCATCTCCATCACAGCAGCAGCAATATCCACTATCTTGGTCGGAAAATGGGTGCTGTTGCCACGTTAGTCACCTTGGAAACGAACCAGAATTTAGTCGAATATTCCAAGGGTCCAGGGTGGACCGCAGGGAGGTGTGGTCGGACTTCTCCCCCCATTTTTCCAATGATAAAGC